>OX461812.1:64002903-64303757 GCA_949802685.1 Dicyrtomina minuta
GGGAGCATAGTTAAATGGGTAAATAATCCAGTGCAGTGGTTTGAATCATTTAAATAGATTTAAAATGGGCACATCAACAGAGTGAAATTGTAAGAAAATTCCAAAGTTAAATGTTTCGTTTAGACTTGTGTGTGTGTGTGTGTGTCTTTTGGGTTTTTTCCCTATTCTTCCCCCTTCACGACGGTCCAGAGGCACACTCGACTTTAAACTGAGAGAGAGAGGCAGAATGAATGGTCGTCTCGAATGAATGTTGACATGAGGACTATAGAAATGTTACACACGGAGAAAGGATAAAAGGTTCTGAATCTGTCCCATGGAAATCATAAAGCGGAAACAAGCACTGCGTGTACTCAATGTTTAGTGTTCCATGGTTAGCTTCATTCTATATCATGAGGATATCTCGACAGTCTCCTTCAAATAGGTACATATACCTGTACGTAGGACGTATCTACACACTACACCCAGATCCAGGCACACACACACACACCCAGATGTAGGATACTAAATCGCAACATTATAATAGCATTGCAATAATTCCTTAACCCTTAAAATGTAACAGCTCAACTTTATCTTTAACTTGTCCATTAAACTTTACACGGACTTTTTACCCACGGCTTTTATCTCGATCTGTCTGTCGCTGTCTATCCCCCACATGCCCCACAATGCGCCCATCCCTATCCACTCCCAATCCTGTTATACAACTCGACCTCAGACGCTCAAAACACTTTCCCCTGTCCAAACTCCATACAGAATGGATTCCAAATCCTACGTACGTAGGTAGGTACTTTCTCAATTTTCAAATGCAAATTTTAGACAGGGATTCTCTCACTCATATAATTCCATCCGTTATCCCTTTCTTTCTTCCTTCTTTTTTTTTGACTTCTCTGCACTTGGCAAAATTCACACAATTCAAAGTAGACTGGAAAGAATCCCATGCTTTCTCCCAAATATACCAAAACTTGGACCAATTCTACAGATCCAAATCCACATTTCCCAATCTCTCTCAGCTACCCCCATTTCTTAAGGAAGAGACACAATTCAAAGTCGGCCAAGAAAATGTTGAGACAGTTTTAAAAATCCTTGCTCTACAGTCCAGTCCCGGCCTTGCCTTGTGTGGTCTCGGTGATTCAAAAGAATAAGAAAAATTGGAATGTAAGTAGGTACTACCTTACATTTGAACATTTCCCAAAGCCAAAGCTGAAGGAGACGTTGGAATTTTCTAAGAAATAAAATCCATAGCATTCAAGTGGATGCACTTGTTTCCCTCTCAACCTTTCAAACTTAGCAGCTCATGAAATCTGAAGGAGTGCTGAGGAAATAGGAGGGAGGAAGGAACGAAGAGAAGAAGGGAAGGAAATAGACCAGGAGCTAGTTAATGCCTTTCTACTTTCCACACATTCCCCGTATCTCCAGACTACTGTCTATACAGCTATGCCATGCCTTTCTCTCACCATGTTTTCTTGAACTAAACATGTGAAAATCTGAACTCGGCTGAGATTTCTTTTCTCCCGAGCTTCCTTTAGGATGTGCAGTGATGCTTGTAAGCAGGAGGAAAGGTGTCATGTTTTTATTTGGAAGGCATACAGTGTACATAGGGATGTTGGCGGAGACTTTTGTAATGTTCGCCTCAAGCCGTTGTGCGACTGACGTGAAGGTGACATGACACGACCCTGGGCCAAAAGTGTCCCAGTCACCCTATATTATAAGCACTGGACGTGACTGACGACGCTGGAGCAATCATCCAAGTCGAAATCGGCCGAAATCCACATGTCCTCACATCATTATCATAAGTATAATGCGACTGTGTCCATTACACATCCAGAACAAATGAGTTTTGTCTGAATGTCAGATGCAAGCATCCATGATGTCCCATAAATTTCCTCCAACATTTCAACTCAAACCAAAAACCAAGCCAATCCTCCGTATATAAAAAGTACCTAAACATGCGTACATGTGCCATTATATGTACAGCAGCTACCCTCCTACGCTGGATTTGATAGAATTTTAGAGCAACTTGAAAGCCAAAGTGAAAGCTATGGGGCCATGGCATCACAGAAACTACAGAAAAGTATGAGCAGGGCCACAAGAAAACTCACTCAGAAAAAAAAAGGAGGAAAGTACCAATAGAAAAGGGAGAGTTAGAGACCACAGACTAGAGACGTATTTTTTTCCCCGAGTTGGAACTGGAATCGGAACTGGAATAGGAACTACCCTCTGCGAGAGAAAGAGAGAGAGAGACAAAAAACATTTGGTTTTTTTTTCATCCATTATAGATTTTTGAATTAAAATAGAGAACATTTGGAGGAAGAATGTTGTTGGTGTGGTTTGAGGGTACTTTTGAGTCGTTGTCCTGCAGCTGCCTTTTGTCATACACAAAATATGTTGTAAAATTTATCCAGAGAGTCTCTCTCCAAAGAGCCAGAGAACAGGAAGGCGAGAGGAAGGAGAATAACTCAATTCAAAACCAATGCCAACACCAATTAACACATGATGAGTTTAGAGTGTGGAAAGTTTGCAAGATTTATGCTTGAAATATTTTGCATATTTCATCCTCTCTGCCCCCACGTCTTTCCCTCCGTTCGTTCACAATCTCACTCGTGCTTTACTCAAATTCAGAGAGCTTCAGCGGACACTTCATGCTCCAAATTTGCACAGTACTACATAACATTAACATAACATTCCCGAATTCCCACACACTTCACACTGCACTGAGCTTCCTTGGCTCGGTCTGACTCTGCCCTGTTCTGGTCTATAGAGGAAGAGAAAGTTGTAAAGAAAATAAAGATGTAAGATTAAAAGTGTAATGCTTACAAATAGTTTATTTGTTTGCTGCTCCTCGTCTGCTCCGCGTCTGCTCCTGACAAGAATCATATTAGTTAGTTTATTTTATGTCATGTGCTCGTGTTCATACTTGATACAGAACATTCGTTCCACTTGTACTTGTATGTACTTTGTACTGATTTCCAAGCTCCGTCTCAATTCTACTTTGGAGTCTTTCAACAAATTTATATTTCACACACAAAAAAAAAGAAAAGAGAGAAAAAATAAGAATGGGGATGGACGCTCGTGGAAGTGTAGGTATATAGACTCAGAGCGTGCCTCTATGTAAATACAGAGGGAGGGAAGGGGGACGAGTGAGAAAATGATATATGCAGGATTTTAGTTTGAGGTTTGAGCTGTAAGTAGGTTAAGATATTTGAGTTCTTCTTCTCTGGATTCTACTAGACTTCTAGGTACGTGCCTAGTTTTTGATTTCCAGGTTTTAAACTTTTTCCTTTATTTTAGTTTTGAGTATTTTAGTATTCATGTAATGTTGTGTGGCGGATAAAGTTTTGTCATATCAGAAGCGGAATCAGAGGTCTGAGAGGGTCTTCTCCGCATCCTCTCTCATCTCAATAATATTATCACTACACGTCTATATACAGCCTCTCATCCTTTTATCCTCATAGTCTCAACGTCCATTGAATAAAATGAAAAATCAAGCAGTTAAGACTAATAGTGGTTGGCAGTCCCGTTTGCATTCACTTTAGTCTTTGTACTCTCCAACTCTCCACAAACACAACACACAAATACATAAGTACCTACGTAATGTGCACTGCTCTCAGATTTTCATCATGTCTTATTATTGTCTTCTGGAGCCAGAACCACTTACAAATATGAGCCTGTAACTGCCTATATGCCTGCACATGCCACATTACACAGTACGTTAATGGCAGTGGTTTCTTTCTGAGCTTCCGTATTTCCTTATATACTATATTGTATTTTGAAGATTACAATGATAATGATGAAGAAGGGAATTGTTGTGAGGAAGTAAAGCTAATGTGAATAGTGGTGGTAAATAAAATAAGAGGATTTGAAAAAACGCTCCCTCCACACACAGTACACACTTCTCTTGACTCTTGGGGCGTGTGAAGAAAAAAACCAAACCAAAACGGGCATTTACAATCCCTTATTTCTATTCCGGCGACCTAGTTCATTTTAATCTTCATATTCATTCAATTCATTTCCCTCCCCCGCCTGCCTCACCCCCCAGTTCCAAGTATAGGGGCGAATCAAATTACAAAGTCTAGGCATTAAGAAGGAGAGAGAGAGAGAGAGACAGATTAGATGTACAATTTGGAGTCGAATTTGGAAAAGCGTGATTAATAAAAATAAAAACTGATGACAACATGAGAGAGATAAAATAGGAATTGGAGGAAATTGAGATGGAAAGATGGAATTGATGGAACAACTAGAAAATATTTTATATCTGATATTTTTTTTGGGAAGGATAACTGGGTAACTCGGTAAGGAGGATATAATTTTATTTTTTGGCAGCATCGGAGAATTCTGAGAGAATGTGAAATGTGAATGTCTTGTTGGTCTTGAATTGAGTCTCGAATTCTCGAGTTATTTAATTCTATATATGATTATGGTTCGTATTAGTCTGGCTATGCTTTTGTGATGTGATTTGATCTCATCACAATTCCCACATTCCACATTCCCAGCTCTCCCAAATCCTTTCCCCCGTCTCGGCATGACTACGTACGGTGCGGTGGTTTGAGGGAAAAGGAGAAAGTAGACATGTTAAATTCAAATCTGTGATTTCAAAATTTGAATAAATAGCTTCAGAATTATTATTATGGGAACAATCCAAATCTACAGTCTAAAGACGCCCATTAGATTCACGTTCACTGATAGTTCAAACTCAAAATCTGTAACTACTTATAATAGGTACCTACATATAGGGGAGACCTAAGTACGTATCTATCTAGATATAACCCACCTCCTCTACCTACCTACCTATAATTACCTATATATTACCCACACCGTATATTATTATATTCCTCCGCATCGGTCTGGAGTTGAAACTTAACTTTCAGCATTACCGCGAGTACAAGTTGCTTTTCTTCCCGAACTTCTTCTACTTCTTCTTTTCCTATCGTCATCATCTTATCAATGCAGTAAAAAAATTGAACATACGAGCTTACTTTGTCTCAAGTTTCATTTCCAGCTCAATTTCTTCTTTTTTTTCAAGCTAAAAAGCGGCAAGGGGAGATAACTAATTCGAATATAGCATTATAGTAAACTGGGAAATGAAATTTCTTTTTCTTTTGTCGCCTTGTCTTATTACCCTACGCTTTGGACATGCATAGAGGAGGGAAATACAGAGTCATATCCTTAAAAATACGTGGTAGTGGTAGGTAGGTTGACGTATACGGAAACGGAAATGTGAGTATCAACATCGACAAATGGCATGGAAATTCTTTGAGAAAATACTTCACAACGGCAACTTTACAACAGAATGGTAATAGTACAAATACTACGAACAGTAGGAGATATGTATATACCTATACGTGAAACATGTAATTTGCATTAGCTTTGCATACTTAATTGGCATATATATTACCCACGATGGAAAAACGTGAAAGGATATCCTTTCTGCAGTTCTTTCCCGGTGGAATGAGCCAAAGGAAATGTCCAGTCAGACGGAAGTAAGGGGTACGGATGCTGCTAGAAGCTGATAATCTGATCTGATCAAACATCAAGATCAAAGATGAGCATTTCAATTCAATATTGTATATATAGAGGAATGAGGCCAATTGGAGTAATACGATCTCCAGATTCCGGAGCCCAGGACTCTCTCTCTCTCTCGCTCCTTGCCATTAAATTTAAAAACCAAAAACTCAAACTTAGCTATTCCTCGGACTAGACCAGGATGAGGATGAAGACGAAAGACGTAACCAAATCCTGGCCCCGTTTTATCCCAGTTGAACTCAAGACGGCACAGACTACTACGGCAATCTTCGTCCCCTCAGCTAATGCCTCTTTGCGGCCCTAAAATGAAGGAATAATAATCCATTTTCGGTCCTGAGTTTTGACGTGACAGTCCATTGACTTTGTTTTGTCCTGAAAGGAGAGGATAGGAAGACTGAAAATAGGGATCTTGAATGGACCTTGATACTGATAAGAAAAATAAGAATCAGGATGGAGAAGAGTAAGGAGAAATCAGATACAGGAGTACGTCTAATAATAATAAGACAATGGCTTCTTTCTCTTGGTCTTCCTATACGGTTCTCTCGGAATTGGATCACTCAGACAAGACGAAAGGATGCAAAATGGTCAGATGGTAAAATACGAGACCACTATATACTATGACTAAACCCGATTCCGCAACCAAACCAAACCAAATCCAACTAATGAGTCTTCCAAACGAGATACGATTACCACGAGGAGAATTGCTCTTGCCCTGTCCACTTGGCTCTCCGAAATTCAACAGTATGTGACTATTTAGCCAATATATTTCCTTGATTCGCGCTGGACTGGACTGAACCTGGAACTAGGTTAGGTGGGGATGGGGATGGGGGTGGGGACAGAGTAAAACAGCTGAGAAATCTGGAACCACATCCCACGGAATCCCATGACCGTGACTATATAGATAATTTCACAAATATTGTCTATAAATTATGAATAATTATTATACGAGTAATAAATTAAATAAATCCGTCTTCCATGCAATTGTAAGTTTTTTTACAAATGTAGTAAGTAGTAAGTATTTACTCAGAAAGTGTAAGACTCCAAGTTGGTATATTTACTTGAGTAGTAGAAGTAGTCACTAGAAGTTGGTTAGGTTTTGGAGCTAGGTGGTTGTTCGCGTTCGTGGGAGAAGGGCAGAGTTGGAGTTGGAGTCGGTGCCGGTGTCGGTGTCGGTCTCGGCGGGTGATGTAAGATGAGAGGAAGTAAAAGTAAAAGTTTTTCACATTTCCTCGTCCAATCTGAGTTTGTACAGTTTAGTTTGGTTGAGTTGTACGTAAGGACGCGAGGCGATGTGTTACTCTTCTTACGTCTGTCTCCGTCCACGTCCACATGTATAGGGATGTGTGAGTACGCGGTGTAGAGGACAGGATGTCTTGAACAAAGTTGGGCTAAAGAGTGTAACGTGTAACAAATGATTATATGCTTTTATATAAATGTGATGGAATCCGCAAGTAGTCATAACCATAAACTTGTCATCTAAAGTTTCTCCATCTTACAACTGAAATCCAGTCATAATTTTATCCTTCCCTCAATCCGCCCCTTCTTACTTCTTTTTTCTTTCTTCCTTATTCTCCTCCATAATACTTCCATCCTCGTCTCCTTCACTTCTTCTTCCCAGGCACGCAGAAAACTTGGAGGAGAAAATTCTTGTCCTGGTCATCGCCATCGCCATGCATACATCTGTCTCTCTTGCTCCTTCACCGACCGAGACCGAAACCGAAAATCAACTTGGCAGTGTCAGCTTCGCGGTCCGTAGCCGTCTCAAATGCACGTAGAGATACTCTGACCAAAATGAAGAGTCAAAATTAAACAACTTAACCTTTTTCTGAGTGCTCCACTCCTAACCAGGATTTCATCAACTCTATAACCAAAATGTTCAAGTCCGAAGACAGTACTGTACAGTTTCAAAGTTTATTGTTTCAAGAATGATGATGACCTAACCCAATATCGTTGTTTAAATGTATCCAAATCCAACATAAACATCGCAGAATGGTTTGTGTACATTAGTGTAATGGACACAGAAAAATGGACAAGGTGTTTCAGTTTCAGGTAGGTAGTCGGGAAAAGACGTGAAAATATTATTTCGGTTCGGATGGGGAACTAAAACCGACTTGCTCCACTCACCATGAGTGCGCTCCTTCTAACTTCCAAATATAAACGCCAAAAAGTAAAGCGAAGCATAAGGAGAAGGAGGAGAGGAGAAGAAGAAGAAGGGATAATCATAATTCAGGATGGATGAAACAAAAGTGACTTTGGTCTATGGAAATTGGAGCGGATGCTTCCCGTTTACTTCTTGTTTCTTTCATGTTCTCTTCAAGATTTTCTCAACGAAGATCAAGTGTGTTACCACAAGAGTTTGATAAATGGCATCAACGAGGCAGAATTTCTCAAAGTAACTATCTGAACATGTGAACTGTCGGGGATTTTTGAGTAAATCCTATTAAATCGGGGATCTCTCCATGTAATCCAGTTGTGGAAAGGAAGCCTCATTAATCATTTGAAAGAAAACTGTTTCAGCTCATTTTACTCCTCACTCATTTCCCTACACAAATACACAAGACATGTTACATGAATGTCAATTCCCATCCCAAGACCACAGAGTCTATAGTACAACTCCTAACGGAAAGTATTACTTGGACTGTGTGAGTGAGGGCAGAATGAAACGGATCGTACAAGAAGACAAGAATACACTAGTACACATATAGTTTACATCTCTACATAATATGTATTAATAAACAAAAATAAAGTCACGAAACACCGAGGCTCATTCCCTTCCTACAATATTACAATTTATTTTTTGTTGTATGCTGATATGTAAGTTTGATAGGAACACATTGCCTGGGCGTTTACTACGTATGTATCTAAGCACTCCATTTCCAATACACGTTTTACCAAAGCTTCATGCATACAACTCCTGCTTAATTCTAATGCTTTAAAGGCTATAAACTGCTGTGGAATACTCGTTATACTAATCGTGATAACGAAACATGGACGGCCACAAAACTAATCTAATAAAGCATGTGCAACCATACGGAGCCCAAACCCATAGGATAATAGTACAGCTGCACACACAATTAATGCACCTTCATTTAATCATTTTATTCACTAAATTAAACTGAGATAACTAACTTAATTAAAAGTTTATCTTACAGTTACGGTTCAATGATTTTTTATGAACCAACCCATAGCTTAACTTTTAGTAGACCGTAGACCCCAAAATAATTCTATGAATTATTACACGCCCAAAGCACCAAGATAAATTATAATGAAATAATAACCAAGCCCCTGGCCATGGCCCATGGATTTTTTACTCCGCGAGCGAATAACTACCTGCTCCATAAGTCCATAACCAATATTTTTCATAATATGTCTTACAACTATCTTACGATTAGTGCAGGATTAGTATACGATGGAGCATTAATTTCTATTATTCTTTCCTATTTTAACGATTCGCTATCTACCTTCTCTCTCTACACACGACACAATATTACGTTCACAAGGCATCTAATATCATGAATATAATTAAAGACACAGAAAATGGGATTAGGGAAAACATTAATTGCAACATATTAAGATTCACTGACTTTCAATGAATAGTTTAGACGTAGGTACTTACACACAATATGTAGCGAGAGTTGCTACCTTAGTTAGTATCTTTTTGCAAGATGGACGGGAGTTTCTAAAATATTAGTAATACCTACAATGTGGTCGTATATTAATAATGCTTGGCTTTAACACGTGCGACACAGATATCTCATTAGCTGAATATACCAATAACTTTGCAGGATACTAATTACTAATTACATCGCCTTACTAACTGATTTAAACAGTTGATGGTAAAAAATGTAATGATGGCATAACTGTCAAAACATAAAGTAACGACCCAGTGGTTCTAGCTCATCTTAAACGCTTCCTACGACAAACATTGGAGTTGAAGTAGTAGATCGGATGTCGGAAGTATTGAATGTTCACTTGCGTACCATAATATCTTTTAACTTCCATCCGATTTGAGATTTCAAAATAGAAAAATAATTCAAGCCACGCAATTTTAATGTATTCCATCTATCAAGTGAAATCCCCTTGTCAATCCATTACGAAGGATTCAGAGTGGAAATTATTTCTTTCGACAAGGCAGGACCATAGTAGTTGATAGTCTTGAGTTCCCCTGTGGAGAATAGAGAAAGGATGGTAGACTGATAATAATATAATTCTGAAGAAGAACACGAGAACACGAAAACGAAGTGGGAGCAAAGCAAACACACAACAAAAGGGGAAAGGAGAGGAAAACACTTGATAATATTTTCACTTTCATTTTTGAAGACAGGAATGAAATCGAACGTGTAATTGGTTCAATGGTTATGAGTTTGATGGAGTGAATGGAAAGAAAATTCACAGTCAATTAAATGTCTTATCGTTTTCTCTTAGCTGGAGTACCTTCCATGTAGTACTGTTTGAGCACACCATTGTGATTTGGGATTGAATGTGAGCTGAAAATGTCAGTTTTGATTGAGGACACCAAAATGCAATATCAAGACCAATAATCATTTTTTGTACTTTTTTATGGTCGGGTTTGAAGGGAGCTGGAAAGAAACTCAATAGACAGAATCGATTCCAATGTATTTCTCTTGTTGAGATCTTTAAAAGAATTGACGATCTCACGTAATCAACTCACTCAAATCCCCATCGGAACCTTCCCACCACAACTTCAAATCTTGTAAGTTATTTTTACTCTGTATTTTTTTTTGAGGACAAGTTGGTTAATTATATTTCACACACACACACTACTACAACTTACACCTTTTGAATGATGATGAATCATGTTTGATGTCTTCGTCACCTCTTGTTCTTCCCCTCACTCACTCTGTCTTGCTTTTGTATTTTTGCTTTTTCCAGAAACTTAGCTTACAACAGAATCGACAGCCTTAGCAATCATATCTTGAAAAATAATTCACAACTTCATGCTCTGTAAGCATTTTTAAATTTACCGCACACAAATTCTCATGATGCATGAAAAGCTTCTTACGTTTTACAGACGTTTTAGTGGGCGAAGGGTACCGCCACCGCGTCTCCTTATTGTCTTTCTGCATGCTTCAAATAATTAGGGATCGTCCATAAATGACGCCGCGGGTAGGGTCAGTGGGTCTGCTTCGATATTGATGACATCCTATGTTATAGAGATATCCATTTGCTGATGACAGGATACGATCCTGGAAATTTGGATATTATTTTAATGACATTGTTTATGGACGACCCCTTATAATTCTTGATTATTGGAATCTAATTTTGACGTTCATTGGTTCTTTTTGCTCTCTAAATTGTTTCTAGAATCTTGAGTAATAATCTGATTGATCACATTGATGAAGATGCGTTTGTGGGGCTTTCTAATCTTTACATATTGTAAGTTTTCAAAAATCAAATATTAAGCTTTTCCCCTCTGATATTATTGAATATACTGGATTCTATATTGTGTATTGGTTAAGAAATGCTGGCTGTATATAAATCAAACTAATTTTATATTTTTAAACATTGCAGAGAGTTGAATGACAACCGATTAGATCACGTTCCCATTGCTCTGAAAAAACTTCGAAATCTTCACGAGTTGTAAGTTTATTGTTTTTACTTTCAACTTTCTTTTTTCCCTTATAGTCTCAATGTGTCATTGATTGCGTACATTATTATTAGATTTTATGTTGAACTAAACTTTAAGAGTTGAAGAAGTGAATACTTAATTTAAGCATAACATTCCCTACCCCACGGCACGGTGCCTCAGATGTCAGAGTGGAGTCAACACAACAGTTTGGATTAGAAATGAATTCTTTGTTTGTTATTCTTTTCTAGGAATTTGGCAAATAATCGAATCACTCATATTGAAATCCCATTTCATCAAGTTCTTCCAAACATTTTACTCTTGGAGCTGAAAGGGAATCCTTTCAAATGGATTCATCTCGAAGGATTCTCTCACCTTCGACATTTAAAGAAGTTGTAAGTTCGTGCACCTTGCAAAATTCTCTTTTTTTTCATCTATATTATTTCACCATTCATTTTAAATGCATACAATTGTGAAATCTTGACAATTGTGAAATCTCGCATCTTAAAATCTTCACAAATATTGTACTAGTATTAATTTTTTTTTCTTGCGTTTTTGCATAAAAAAATTACACATTTTAGAATCCTCTCGGATGTAAAAAACCTCACAGAATTTCCTCATTTGAATGGAACGATCGCATTGGAAATCCTTCGTATTGATCGGTGCTCCCTTCCTTCTATTCCACACAATATCTGCTCACTCTGCCCAAAGTTGAAGAGCCTGTAATTACAAAATATATATCTATATTTATTTAAGTACTTTTAGCTTTTTTCTTCCCACTATCTTCAAAAGCAAGATGGGAATTGGAAGGAATTCAAAAAATGCAAATAGTACAACCGACAACAGCATGGTAAATTTTCAATTTATTTTTTTCTCTTTACAGGGACCTTAAGTCAAATAGAATAGACAAGCTGCCACGTTTTGAGGGATGTAAGGAATTAAAAATTTTGTAAGTGAACCTTGTAAATTTGTAATAGGCATGAAAATACCAAGAATATTTCATCATTAGACTTGTCTTGGTCGGGGTTTTTGGTTCGGTTAGTTTCGGTTCGGTTCAGCTGATGTAATTATAAGTTCTCCCCTGACAACCGCTCCTCTCAAACCAGCCGTGACCATGTCTAATCAATTTAAATTGAAATGTTAAAATGAACCGTTTAATTTGAGGTGGATGTTTTTTTACTGATGAGGATTACTTGTATGATCTATAGGGATGTGGGCTCGAATGATGTTACGGAATTAGTGGAGACAGGATTTCAAGAATTATCACAACTACATGATCTTCATCTAAGTCACAATCTCATCAACACTATTCCATCTGCTGCTTTCCAAGGACTATCACATTTACGAGCATTGTAAGTTTGGAAGCTATTATTCTACCTACGTACTCTCCTTCATATTTGTATGTACCACATTTAATCGCATCATCGCCATGTTGTTACTTTCTCTCTCTCTGCCCCTTTCACCATTTTCCAACCACAACGAAAACGACAGCTCGTTTGCCGTTCTCATTCTCGGTAGTCGTTACAAGCCTCATCCTCATAAGTTAGGAGTAAAAGGAGTATCTAAAAGTTCCCCAAAAAAATAACCTACCATAAGTACTTACTACAATCAAAGTACCAAGAAGCATGCAAGCCGCCCTATGTATATACTGTATCGTCTGTGAAAAATCAAAATGACCCATATCCATTTTTAGCTAAAAACAATATCAACTATCTACAAAAATATTCAAATATGTCTTGAGAGCATTTGAATAGAAAATTTTGCCCTTTTCAAAAATATGTAAATACAACATTTTACACTTTTCAAAAACATAGAATTAGAAAATTTTGCACCTTTTCCAAAACATGGAAAACATTTTGCACCTTTTCGAAAACATGTAAATAGGACAGTTTACATTGTGGAAAAACATGAAAATAGAACATTTTACGTTTTTCAAAAACTCGTAATTATCATTTTCGTTTCTCATTTTATTTTTATAACATAGCTCATTTTGATTCTAGCTTAAATTGGATATGGGTCATTCTGGTTCTTTACAGACGATATGTATGTTATTGTGTTTTGTTGTGTATTTTTCTTGAGCCAGTAAACCGCATACACATTGTACAATTGCTTTAAGCTGTTGTGTGAAATTTCATCGACGAGCCGGTTCCTCGAACGTTATGGTTCTTTCCGAGCTACGATTTAGGAATAGCAATTGTAATTACAAGTAAATCATTGAACTCATTTCTGTTATCATCAACGGATTCCATGGCTAATTAAGTCTAAGAGAAATAAATACACGTGATGTGGGTCCAAAATGTGGAGAAATAGAGAGAGAATGTGAATACATTATTATGCACTTGCAATACAATAATTATTCTATTATATTGCAACGTCAGAATTTTAAAAGGACTCCCAAGAGTTCCACTTCACAGTGAATAATTACTTGGTCTAATTTATTGATATATAATTCTATACTTACACTGTGCTCCCCTTTTCTACACGCCAGCTCTACTACTTTACACATTAGGACATTACAACATTTTACAGTTGACAGTAGGTACTTACAGCCAGAGGACACACATTGAGCACGTTGTGTGGTTTTACTCTACGGAAAACTATGACTTGGTTTTTATACAGATTCCTAATGTTCTACAGATAATTCCTGTAATAATACATTCAGTTGGTATTTAACTTTGAAACTGGAAGTACTTAAGAGGGACGGAGCTAATAGCAAAAAAGTAGGAGACTATAGCTACATATAGTAAACTCCTCTATACTACTAAGAAAAACGGCGCTCATTCACTGGCTGCTGCTCAAATGTGCAAATGTGATTTACAAAATTGAGTATATTTTTGGAATGCGGGAAGTAGTGCATTTTATATGTAGTTGAGAATCTTATATGATGGTGTGTGTGGTTTTTGGTTCTCCTCTTGGTTATCTTTGCACTTAAGAATCGCAATTGAGATTTTTCAACGAGCCATTCAATTGAGGACATAAGAGTATAATGAGGAGAGAAGAGGGGTTTGAGAGCAGACGTTATCGTTGATTTGATATTTTCTAGGGACCTCAGCTACAATAATATTGATGGCATTCATCCTGATGCTTTTCTCCCAACGATACAACTTGAAGATTTGTAAGTTCCATTTTTCAACTTTCTCATTATCATTTTTATTGACTTGTTTCCCCCTTCCGCTAGAGAATCCTTCGTCGTCTCTGTCCTCCCGCCTCTTCAGTCATAGGTCAGGCTATATTATCATCTCACACTATCAAATCGATACTACTACTATAATAATCCAATGCTGAGGATCACACTTTAATACGTCTTCTCGCATCGTCTGTATAATTTATTCAATAATGGAGATGGTACACGCATATAGTACTGTAGAAATGAATGGATACATTAAATTGGAATCTTGCTCTGTTTATGTTATGGCAGGAATTTGGGAAATAATTTTTTCTCAACATTTCCATCTGATGGATTGAATTCAATAGTTCATTTGAAGATAGCCAATAATCCCAACTTGAGAGAATTTCCGGGTCCTGAGTCATTTCCACAAGTGCGAACATTGGTCCTCTCCTATGCCTACCATTGTTGTCAATTTACTTCGTACGGCCTGGCAAAGTCATCTTCTTTCGAGCCACCCCTTCAAGAAAATATTCTCTACCCCACTGACATAGAATTCGGCTCAGCATTATCAAATCTAAATCTTGCTGAGGAATTATGGCCAGGATTTGGTATGTACTTACATTTATGTCCTTTCATTTTACTTTTACCATTTACATTTCCACATGACCTCCTTTCTACATCCCCATAATGCATGTATAAGTATATATGTCTCCAATAATATTATGCTTCACCATTTCTCGAGGTGCCTATTTCTATGTGGAAGAAAAAGAGTAAATAGTAAACAGTTAAGTTTGTTCTATATACTGTAGGGCCCTTGACTAAATTTCCTACACTCTCCTCTACACCCTATTCCTTTATTATTCTCTGTTTTGGAGTATTTCAGTCCATCTCCTTTTCGGCTTCGGCTTTCCTCCAGATATTTCGACGCTGATGGCTGATCCTATCTTTATGCATGCTTACACGTTAATTTACCATTTACTCAAACGGGTATTACTATTACACTACACATTTATACAAGATTTTCTACAGTTTTTCCCCGGAAATTTTTGTCTTAATCGCCTCTTTCGTTCTCGCTCTCGTCCAGGTCGTCTCCTCATTTCTCACATTGCAAAATAACGTACTAATGTTCGACTTGAGTTTGAGTATCAGTTTTGTTTATGTCTAGTAGACCAATGTATACTGATATATCCATAGCTATATTGCCATCTAATTGTTATCATAAAAATGAGGACATGTTCTATCTAAAGTTGTACACAAACATAAATACTCCAATTGGAAATCCATTCGAGTGCATATACTACTCGAGTATGAGAGTACTTGTACGTGTTTGATTGTTATGACTGTAGAAATAAGTATCGGAGTACGTCTGGAACAGGGCCTGTTTCTCTACTGTAGGCATCGGCATCAACTAACCTTGTCTAATACTTAATTTGTTCTGTCTGATGAAAACTTTTATTGTATTTGTACTTTTACAATGTCGGATGTGGATTTTGTTTGTTCTTGTTTCTCTAGTTCAAAACATTTCAAATAATGGAATCTCTAGTCAAGACTTTTGGAAAAATATTGGCTCAACATTCTCAACAGAGGCATCCCTCATCGACTATGATCAAAATGGGAATATGTTAACAAACAGAGATTTAGCCATTGCCAGGAGAGAAATTCAGTGCATACCACTTCCAGGTTTATTTTCTTTTATTATTTTTTTCTCTCTCTCTATTCTCTGTCTTTCATGATGATAGTTATGTGCACAGTAATATTAGTACTACAAATTATATGCACTTAATCATAATAAGTACAACTGGTGAGGATATGGGATACATAAGTATTTTTGTGTAGTCATATACATAAGTGTAGTTGAACTTTTTTAATGGCGCACAGATCTATGCATGCATAAAATTTTGCGATTTTTTGTGTGCAACTTCAGGCCCATTTTTACCCTGCAACGATCTCTTCGATTGGTGGACTTTAAGATGTGGCGTCTGGGTTGTCTTTCTCTTGGCTCTTATGGGAAACGGTACAGTTGTCTTCGTTCTAATATTTGCAAGAACTAAAATGGACGTTCCAAGATTTCTTGTATGCAATTTAGCAATTGCAGATTTCTTCATGGGGGTTTATCTAGGTTAGTTCTTTTTAGAGTGAATCTATCTTTTTTTTGTGTGTGGCTTCTCCCTTCCTCTCCGATTCGATTTCCAAAGCTGTTAAGTTCGTATAGACAGTAATATAGATGTGTCTTTTCTCTGCTTCTTATTTCGGAGTCTCCTCTGTTTTATCAACAGCCGTACTTCATTTCACTTTAGCGTAAATATATAAAACTTTTTATCTTTACGTCAGTGTGAATATTACGAAACTTGTTTATTGAATCTTGTGAAACAGATCTCTCGTCCTCCCTCACTCACTTTTCCCTCGTTCTGTCTTTTTCTTAACAAATTTCATAGTTTATAATATATTTTATAGTTTTATGGCTCAGCGTCTGTCTGTAGTTGTGTAGTTTGTGTCAGTGCTCGGTCTAGTATGTATCTGTATAGTAGGGAGTCGTAAGTTGGAGGGCGAGGGGAAATGCAACAAGATAGAGCCAGGGGCGTATCTGGCTATGGTGCTTGGGTGCTGAAGCACCACCCGAAATTTTTGAATTTACACTAGATATAATAGCATCTTAGGCAGATATTTTTTAAAACTACTTAAAATTAGCATTATCAGCACCACCCGAAATTTCATCTCAGATACGCCCCTGGATAGAGCGTAGGGCAAAGCCAAGGAAACCATAATAAAAAGTTGTTACAATATATATTTGTATGCATACGGAACGAAGATGAACTATGAGACGAAGAAGTTTACACTTGATTCATTCTTGATGTAGGTTTCTTGGCCGTCGTTGACGCAGCCACGTTGGGTGAATTTCGTAGATTTGCTATCCCGTGGCAGCTTTCAAGAGGATGTCAAATGGCTGGATTTCTTGGAGTTCTCAGTTCAGAGTTGTCAGTCTACACATTGGCAGTGATTACTATGGAGAGACATTATGCTATCACTCATGCTATGCACTTGAATAAGGTAGAGTTGAAAATTCTTTCCTTTTTATTTTCCCCCTCGCGTATTCTTCTCCAGAGTCTTTGTCTTCGACAGTCAAAACTTTCAATCGTCTCAATGCCTATCAAAGCGAAAGTTATTGTTTTCCTTTAAGCTACACGATATGTTCCCATTCTGTTCAATTCAATAACTTCTTGCAATAAAATTTTCAACTTTTTCCCCGGCTTTTTTCTTCTTCTTCTCCTCCTTTCACTGTCTTCGTCTGTCCCTTTCTCTGTCTCTGTCTGTCTCTCTCTCAAAAAGTCGCAGAAAATCGTAAGGGAGAAAATAATATATATTGCATGCGTTATTGAATGAATGATTGCGTGGATGACTGAATGGATGCCCATAAAATATAAAATATTTAAAAATGTGTTTGAATTTTTTGTGCTTGTTTTACACACAGAGACTCTCTCTTCGACATGCCAGTTACATAATGATTATCGGTTGGATATTTGCGATGCTCATGGCAATTTTACCACTATTTGGAGTGTCCGACTACCGGAAATTTGCTGTGTGCTTACCATTTGAAACGGGCGATGCTATTAGTTTGAGTTATGTGGTATTTCTCATGTTTGCCAATGGAGTTGCCTTCACGATTCTCATGGGATGCTATCTAAAGATGTACTGTTCTATCCGTGGATCTCAAGCATGGAATTCAAATGATACGAGAATTGCAAAAAGAATGGCACTCCTTGTCTTCACTGATCTCCTTTGTTGGTTCCCCATTGCGTTCTTCTCCCTTACAGCTGTCTTTGGTCTTCAACTCGTGTCACTCGAAGAAGCCAAAGTATTCACTGTCTTCATTCTTCCATTAAATTCATGCTGTAATCCATTCCTATATGCCATTCTTACCAAGCAATTCAAAAAAGACTGCGTACTTATTTGCAAAGTGAGTTCATCTACGTACTTACGTGTTCGCATGTAAATCTAATGGTAGATTTTATATTCATTCCAATTCTCACTTCCAACGACAACCTTCCAACACCATTGTATTATTAATCGTGTTAACTTCCCCCTTTCCTTCCTTCTGTGTCGTCGGTAAGATGTATGGCTTTAATCCTCTCTCCTTTTGTGAAACTTACTCACAGGCAATAGAAGAATCTCGAGTTACTCGTGGGATTGGACGCTGTCGTCATAGTTCAAATTTTAGTAATCGGCAAACTGCAGCAAATACTGGGAGTCTGGTAGAGAAATCATCCAAGGATGGTCAACCTTGCATTTGCCACTCTGGGTAAGGCTCAAAAGCAATCATAAGGATCAATATCGTCACATTTGAAGTACATATATAATATTAGTTCATTTCATGGCTTGTCCCCTTTTGAGCTAGTTGATATTGATAGCTGAGGTGAACAAGTTTGTGAATGTTGAGTTGACCGTGCTGCCATGCATGATTTAATTGGCAAGGTTTCAAGTTGTAAATATGAGTTAATTCGTATGAAAGTATGGTGCTGGTTTTGGTCAAATGGAAGCATCGTGACCATGGGTCGGCAGAATTTCTTCTATTAGTTAATACAGTTCATAAAGTGATTTGGGGTTCAATAGGATGTGTGGTTACATATGGATAGACAGAGGCAATACGAATAAGACAAGATGACTATTTAATGGAGTCTTATTTCATAAATCTGTTTTTCTGTAGTTTACACCCCGTGGGGGGAGACGAAAATGGGAACGCCAAGTATCGATTCGTTCCTGCCTCGGAAAGATGGAGTCGCTATGGTCCATTGGGACGTTTCTTTTCTCGCTACATCCTCTGCCAAAATAATAGCAAAGAGGCTAATCGAAAGGTAAATCATATTTTCTCATAATTTGCTTCATTTCACTTGACTCAACTTCATTCTCCAGCCTTTCACTATCACCATACCATTGTGGTCTGTCTTGCCTGTCTGTCTGTCGTCTCTGTAGTCTCTTATCTGTTTTCTCCCTATCTTATCTTTCGAATGCCAATATCATCTCTCTCCAAACTAGGCTCTTGTCTCTAGTTTCCGTCATTCTTTTATTTCCCCATCATCACTCTAGATCTATATACTTTCAGTCGTCCTTTTACTTCTCCACTGTGACTATATGGGTGCTACAAGATACTTTTATTTATTTTATTCTTCTTGCGTTTTATCTTCGGTCTGTTCACATTCGTTTTTCTATTATATGTACAAGATGGCTTCGTATTTTATTTTCTCTTCCAATGTTTTTTTTTACTACACTCCAGTCTTTCGGAACTGTAACATTTACTAAGCTTTATTTTTTGATCGTCTTCGCTTTTACTCTTTCTCTTTAGAAAGGAAAATTCCCTCCTCTCTGTGTATCTGTAACAGTAGTAATTTTAAAATAATGTGGGAGTTTTTGGGTCTCTTTCTCTCATTTTACTCGGGCTATATTGCGATGTCATGTCATTATCTTTACAGCGTCAGAGATAGCGATAAGAGATAATTTAGGACGAGAAGAAAATTATGTTCTGATTTAATTTTGAGGCGTGTGTGGGTTGGTGTTTGCACATTATGGGATGTTTTTGTTTGATCTCTATCCAGAGCTAGTCGTTTAGTGGATTGTTGTTGGGACTTGACATTCCCAAAAACGTCCGTTGCCGCTCTCGTAACAGCTGATTTATGTAAATTTGTAATAGAAATGTAAATGATGTGTGGTATGGGAATTTGTGTTTTCTAACTCTGCATTTGAATAATAATTTTAGGCGAGGGATGATTACCGAATGCGAAATGTACGCCGCTTCCTTTATAATTCAACCCCAGGAAATTATCCTCCTGATGCACAAAAACATCACAGACATGCATCCGTTTCCAGTGACAATTTCAGCTCTTCGAGATCTGATTCTTGGCGCGTTCAGGTACAAGTAAAAATATACACATGTACTTAAAAATGTTAGCGTAAAATTGGCTCTATATGGTAACAGAGTAACTGTTGTCGTTGTCCCATCTCTTTAGTGCCCATTTACATGAATAATATTAATTTTACTGCGACAGCAGTCAGGCAACTGGAGGACTTTACGTTTAGTTTTTATTTTTCTAAGATTTTGTTTCATGAATGGGAGATGCACAAAATTATGATTTTAGTGGTTAGGGAAGTAATTACATAATATGTTCTGTTTGGGCGAGTAGCGCTTTGTTTCGCAAAACTCCGTGTCATAAAGCGAAAACAAAGTGGTTTTCAGGATGCTACTCGGCAGTAAATATTTACATGTACACGTAAATTAATTCTGATTCTATTTTCAAAAGGGTCGTTGTGGGATTCCCTTAAAATTGGAACCTCGACGACGGAATTCATGGGCTGTGACAAGGAAGCCATCTCAAGACTCAAATTTATCCAGCAGTCGGAATGATTCATCCGCCACTTCAAATAGTACGGCCACTTGGCGTCTGTCTAGATCCAGTGTGTCCAGTGATGCTGCCAGTCATTCTGGTGGAGGCAAGTCATCATTGAAGAGAACATTGGCGGCCGCTGCTGCCACAACTCATAGTTATAGAAATACCGAGAGAGCAATACTAGCTACTGCAGCTAATGCCGGGATTCCTAATTCTATGCAAACTTCGAGTAATTCTGCTGTAGTCGCTACTAATTCCACGGTAGGGATTCCTAATCCAATCCTCAAACCCAAACTAATCAGTTTTAAGGAAAATCCCACATCAATTCAAAATAATGCTCTGCAGCAGCAGGCTCATCAACAACAACAACAACAACAGCAGCAGCAACAGGATGACGAGCCGCCTCTAATAGAACTCAACAGACACTGTCATACAAAAGCTAGTCAGAAACAAAATATTCAAAATATAAGTAGAATCAATGCAAGCGTGTCAAGTACAAATAACACAAAACAAAAAGTATCCATCGTCGATGACGATGATGGCGTAATTGATGACGATGAAGTTAGTGCCAAAATTGCAACCAACAGACCTCGCCTCGTTCGTCAGTCCGCATTTTTCTCCGACGAGGTTGTCATCGAGCCTGAAATATGTCCTGTTCATGGTCCACTCATCCCAGGCACCTACGACAATGATGAGGAGGATCAAGTCTCGGACATAGACGAACTGGATGAGGATGATGACGAAGAGGGCGGCGACCCTACAAGTCCTATTCTTAGGAAATCAGCAAATCCCTACAGTATCGCTCTCGTCATCGTCCCCAGACGGCTCAGTACTATCTCGTCAAGGGATAGTGGTACTGCCATGGCGAGCATAGACGAGGAAAGAAAATGGTCAGCACTTGGGCCAGCAGGCGCAGCGATGCTCGCAAGTTCATCTAGTCCAACTGCAAGTACAAGTGGGGCGGGGCCATCCTCCCACAATCCCTACGTTTCACAAGCCATGACCGCCGGCGATGTGAGTGGTCGGAGAAAAATGTCCGAGCAACCCGTCAAATATTATGTCCTCCCTCCTTCCACCACAGCTGTGAATCGGCCCAAATGGCACAGCATGTCAAGTGTGGAAGTGATCCAGGGAGAAACTCAACCTCAGGTTCATGTTCACCATGTGACAGACCAGTCAAGGTCACATTCTCCAGATGAAGACTCTCTTGACAAAGTGGTATCAGCCACGGGAGAGTCAGATTTAGGCTCATCCAAAGACGACAAAGATAGGGATAATCCTGAGCGCCGCGTTTCTTTCCAGTTACCCACTCCAAGTACGAGTAAAGCGGGACCCGGACCCGGAAAGATTCCCGCTACAACGCCCTCTCCAGCTCCATCGAAGTAGTTAATTGACAATAAGTCGTCGTCGCAACCCTTTGACAAATATGACACAATTTATTTACTCTTTGATGCTCTTTAAAAAGAGAATTCTATACAAAATAAATCTCGTATTCTAAATCTGTTATCTAAATCTAATATTTTATAATTTGTTACTAAAAGCAAAAAGGATAGGCCCAGCAGGGCTGGGAAATTATTGAATTTTACCTTCCTAGTATATAATTACTTATGATAGCCAAGAGACAAAATAATACTTTCGAAATTCTAAAGTAAAGCATATAGCTATACCATACATATAGGTATAATTGTACATCGAAAATTGAATCGATATACCTAATTATCTTTGAGGGTTTTCTTTAAAAAAATACGAATAATTTCTTCAAACAGAACTACAACCACCTATTGTACCTTTGCTTGGCCAAAAACGGCTATATATATATATATGACAATGATACCTGTCGTTTGTATTGTAAATTCAATGATTGTAATTGATAACTCATTCGCTTCAGAATGTCCACAGCGTATAATGGGCCGTATTTATTTTGATGTTAATGTTTATGCTAATATTTCAAATGGTAATATGCTCGTGCACAATTTGATAGAATTATTTCGGTTGTTCAGTCACCTACTTAACCGATACAAAGACAACATATATAAGTATGCAGATGCGACTAGTAGTTTGAGTACGGCGTTCATCACGACGAGCGTGAATATTGTCCACCTATATAATGAAATTTATCGTTACTTTTTTAATACTATGCATTTATCTTTTTGTCACGTTTGATTTGATTTACAACTTCCAACATTACGAATCGTTGTAAGTGTAATTAAATTAATTATTAACTACTGTATTAATTACTCAGTCTGACCTCTCTTTCCATGTGCTAATTAGAGCCATAATATTTTGTACTAAAAAAAATATAGTTTATAGTCTCGATAGATATTTAGCGCTTTTCTACCTCTTTTTTTACTCCTCAAACTGTTCATATACTTAAATTAGCTGTTATTTAATTATCCACACAGTGATTTTTTGACTAATCTCACACAATAGAAACTTGGAGTTCCCAAATAATACGTTGCAGGTGCTAAAGTGCAAATTATCTGTAGTCTGTACGCAACAACAAAATAAAATACCTACAATATGCAGTTTATAAACAAGACATTGTATTGTTTTACTAATGATATACACGTCAATTGCAAGGTTGAACATTTTTTTGTAAGACTATATAATGACATGACATGCACTGCACTCATAAAAATTCAAATTTGAATTGTACACACAAGTTTAAGTAGTGAAAAAATTGTGTTGTAATTTAAGTAAAAATCTTATGAAAAATTAATCGGGAATCTAGTGGAAAGTATATTATATAATGTTTATATAAATTAACATAAAGAATACGGAAACGAGTTGAGGAAGCAGCTTCGAGAAAAATAAGTCTCATCTGAGTTTGCTTTCATTCATGGATTGTTGTTGTTGTTCAATGTTGCTGTTGTGACTGTGTGACCTAATCATATACCTACCTAATACAAATCTATACTGATATAAATATATTATAAAAATATTATACAAAAATACTACTTATCATATAAATATACTATATACATACACAAAATGTAATTTTTAAAATAATTTATGCAACTACATGGGTGTGAAAATATAAATTGTGTAATAAATCTGTGATATTTCTGTTATTGTAATACGTTTTTGCGCTACAATATTTACACATTTTGGTGAAACTATTATTGTCACGGTGGAGGGTCTGTTGTATTTTATGGCGAAAGCACCAAAACCAAAATATGAATGTGTATTTTTAGAAATTGATTCAGTTTTTGAATCCATGTCTTACACCAATCACCAATGTATTTACCAGCTGCGAACAATGCTTAAAGTAGTCAACTTTACTTAAGTTATTACATACATTAGACTTAAGTTCTAAATCATATTATCCTAGTAATAGTATTTTATTATTAAGCTAGGCAGGGCCGGACGAAGGAATTTCTTGTAGGCAGCAATTTGTCTCCATACAAAAACCACCATTTTGATGGTTTTTTTAGTAAAGCAAATGTTGTATTTACATGTTTTGGAAAATTTCAAAAGTTTCTGTTTACTCGATTCCGAAAAGTGCAAAATGTTCTATTTCCATGTATCAGAAAAGTGTTAAATGCTGTATTTGCATGTTTTGGAAATGTACAAAAACTTTTATTTGAATGTTTTTGAAAAGTCAAAATGTTCTTTTTACATACTTTTTAACACTGCAAAATGTTCCATTTAAATGTATTTTGAAAATTCAAGCAGTGGGGGCTGCCTGCGCTGGCCGCATTATCCGGCCCTGAAGCTTGTTTCAAATTATTTAGCGCATACACAACAAGGACTACACAAGAAAGGCTACTAGTTTTGACAATATTCATAGAGCAACTTTTTAAGGAAATCATGTCTGAAACGCACAGTAATTTTTGAGGAAGTATATGGGGATTTTTAGGCTGGCCCTATAAAAATATCAACTTGAGACCAGATATGAAACAGATTTTTTTTACAAGATGTTAGTGTATGCTGATGATACTGGTGGAATATTTTTAATTTCATGATGCCCATTTCCCGCCAATCATTTTTTAAAAGAAATAATTTAACAATGCGTAGACGGGAGAACATGTCATTTGCATTTGCATAGCATTACGCCAGCTTTTAATGAAAACTCAAAAAGTTATATCTACAATGTAGTAAAAAAGATGTTCTTTCACGTGGTCTTACGATAATTTTGAAAAACCTAAAATTTTGATTTTTTAAGGCCACCACAAATGTTGTGATTATACAAGTAAAGATGGTAGGGAAATTACCATTTTTACTTGTATAATCACAACATTTGTGGTGGCCTTAAAAAATCAAAATTTTAGTTTTTTCAAAATTATCGTAAGACCACGTGAAAGAACATCTTTTTTACTACATTGTAGATATAACTTTTTGAGTTTTCATTAAAAGCTGGCGTAATGCTATGCAAATGCAAATGACATGTTCTCCCGTCTACGCAATGTTAAATTATTTCTTTTAAAAAATGATTGGCGGGAAACGGGCATCATGAAATTCAAAATATTCCACCAGTAACATCAGCATACACTAAAATCTTGTAAAAAAAATCTGTTTCATATCTGGTCTCAAGTTGATATTTTTATAGGGCCAGCCTAAAAATCCCCATATACTTCCTCAAAAATTACTGTGAAACGCCTGCATCTATATATTCATTTCGAGAGAAATTGTAAGACCCCCCCCCCCTCTTCGTACCCCTGCGTACTCGCAATCATGAATGTATTAAAAGGTTGCAAAATCATGCAAGTGTAGTAATTATACAAATTGTCCAATGCATTTATTGTGGAGTATAATTACAATTTGGAATATAAAATATTATTTACTTGAAGCCCAGCAATGAATGGCTTAAGAAGGAAAATGTGATGTTCCTTTTATTTAACAATAGCTTACAATTACAGCAAGTAGAAGACCCTAAATTGTTGTGCGCCTCTGATAAAATAAATGAATGAAAGTAACTATTTAAGTTATCACACTTCCTGTGGGTATGGGTTTCAATTCAATACTTGTCAATGGGGTTTCAAAGTTCATACTATTAGAGCACTAAAAGTTAAGAGATTAGAAGGTAGTCCAGTACTAAAGTGGCCACGAATGAAGAATGCAACGGATATTATTAATTAAAGAAGAAGGGAAATCCTTTGAGGAGATACAGACAAAGAAAAATATGAAAAATTTTATCTCTTTCGTGGGCTTGAAATGACAAAAATGCCGTCGACGTTCCTTTATGATTAATGCTACAGATACGAAACTAGTTAGCTCCCGACCCCTGTACACTAGTAAGGCATGGCTTGTCAGCTTTCCATGATGGTTTTTTGAATTTAAACTTCCGGGTAAAACGTTACCAATAGCTAATAACAATCGTATCATTCTCTATTCTTAACACTAATTGAATTCAACTTTTCTCATTACACGCATTAGTGACTCTCATATACCTGGGTTTTACTTTATGTACCTGATATAAGTGGCATACAGAGATGTTGTAAAATGTAGACCGAAACACCGAGTCTGTCGTCTACACCTTAAGCAGCATATGAACTGCTTTTAAAAATGGGTTCCGGACTTTAGTACTATTTTGCAAGTCAGACTGTCGTGGTGTCTAGACAGGATACTGTGGGCCTCTGAATACGAAGCAGCTTGTACTTTAATTCCAATCAGCAGTTACAAGTTTGGTAAGTCTTGAATTCTAACATTAGTGTTTTTCATTTGGGTACATTTCATCAATTACTAATTCCAATGTTTAAGTAAAAGTAAAGTGAGTGAGGTGAGGTAGAAATATAATGGTAAAGAATAGGTATACTAGGCTACCTAGTATCCCTATTCTTTACCAATAATTCCAGTGTTTGCATTACTCATATTGTAAATTGTGTGTTGTTTTTAACTTCAAATAATTACGCATTACAAGTAGGTCACGATTATTTTTGCATATTTCAAAAAATTGTTTTGTACTTGAAGGTCGATGTTGGTATTTTATTTTTCAGATATTGTCGGAAATAAATATGGCTGGATTTATTCGTGCTGTGCTTAAAGATTCGGCTAAAAAATACCACCGCAAGTGCACGGTCATTGAAGAACATGATCCTAGTACACACGACAGTAAAGTAATATGGCTCCGAATTCCTGTCGGTGAATCTATAATTGACTATTTCGAGCAGGAAATAAAAGAAGATTATCATCTTTGGGTAGACTGGATTGAAGTGTCTTTTGAAGGGAGCCTATCAGTCCCGTCTGTGAGGATCAATATTTGTGATGTTTTTCATCGTTCGGGGAACCCATGAGTAAGTTGACAAAAGTGCTGAAAATCTTGCATTACCATTACATAAATTACCAGTTTGCAAAAACTAATTGATATATATATATAATATTCTTTAAAAACATAAAATGTTTTACGTATTTTTATAGGCTTTGAGTGAGGACTGAACGGCGTTTCAAAGGATAATAAACTGTAAGAAGTATGAAGCTAAACTCTGACTAATCCACAATAACTTCTCAATTAATCTGTTTCTCAACCGTCACACCCTTGGTAAAAAACAGTAAATCACTAACCAGGATCAAGATAACTAAAACCATACTTAACTAAAAAATAATACCTTCATAGTGAGTACTTAATAGACTGCTTAGAAATAGTACCGTATTTCCTATAGTTTCAAATTCCTACCTCTCACACCTGTGTAAATACTGTTACAGGAAAAACAGTATGCTAATTCAATAATAATATGGATGAACTCTTTCATTTAGTGACTTAAATGCATTCCCTACGCAATACAGAAGGTCATTTCTGAATTTCAGACTGAACGCAATTATGCATACAATAAATGATTCAGAGATAATTTGTTGGCTTAACACTATAGTTAACATCTGCAAGGCTTTTGATCCAAAAATTTTAAACTTCAGACTTCGGCCCAGGATGTGCAAGAATGGTCGACCCATGTAACACCTTCACTTTTATAATTGACCCTGAGGATGAATAATAATCCAACTTAAAATCAAAGTCAAACTCCATTGCTTAAGATTAGTTTTCAATAATTTAAATGTAAGCCTTAATTTAATACAAAGTTACAGCTGTTGGGCCTATTTGTAGAAGCTAAATTAATTGGAAGTTTATCCAGTATTATACAATGTATGTGTATTTCAAGCTATCTTCGTCAAAGCGGTGTCTAGTTGTCAAATTTATTTTGTTAAATACGTATTATAAAAAGTTAAGTTGTTTATAAAGTGATCTTATCATAACTATGTCATTGCTAATTTGCATTCCTCCGAATTTAGATAAATGCTGACAAAATTATACTATAGTAACTTTATTAATTTGATGTTTTGTGCCCTGAATTTTGTGCAGCTAGGTGCAATATAATTTAGAGTGTAGAACATCCAACATTTCTACAACAATAATGATGGTGTTGTGTTACAAGTCATAAATAGTATACTATATATACACATACATACTACATTTCTCAACATTTGACGTTTTCTGTTTTGATAATAATAATTAATTTGATAATAATCTGTGTACCACTGTTATTCCTTTTAGCTTGTACTTGTAAAATAAAAATAAATCAAGACATGAATAGTTAAATTCATTTACTTTCATTTCGTCCTACTTCATTGAATTCTAGGCCTATTTAATTTAAAATTGCCTAATAAAGATGACTGACTACCTTGATCTTTTACGCAAAACTTCTTATGTAGGAAGATACACATTCATCCATACGACGTAGACAATAATTGGTTTTCCCTTCCTCCCACATAATAAATAATTACTAAAATCGCGATTAATAAAGTCGAATACGCAATCTGCTAAATGAGCTGACTGGAGCTGCCTGGACCTGGACAACAGGAAACTGGACTGCACGGCAACATATCAAAAAATCAAAATCAATGGCTAGCTATGAATGAATAATTAACCACGTAGTAGCCAACACGTGCTAAATTAATGTTAAAAAGAACAGTTTACGAACACACTTAAGATGTTAGGCGAGTAACAATTAAGAATACATCTAGGCAGTTATTCAAAAATGTTAAATCCAATAAATGATAAAGGATCCGTTCTTCGTCGTCCTCGTAGGAAACGGTTTCTTGAATCTTGGAATTGAGCTTTACTTACTGTTAAGGTTACTACACTACTGAACAGTGAACGTCCTCTGTGAAAAAACTCGTCTAAACGCACAAAATTCTTAAGAGATTAATTTGATGATCCCAAATTCAGGAGAATTGAGTTTAGTTGAGTAGAGCCAGAGCCTATAGAGCGTTCAAGCTCCAGTTCATGGGAGTGAGTGTGGGAGAGAAGAGGACGGAGCGAGGAAATAAGGAAATGGAAATAATATATAATATAATTAAATTGAATATAATAAACGGTAAAATAAAATATGATAATGAGTTTGAAAGTGAAGGAGGAGAAAATGACGAGGAGTGAGGAGCATGTCGGAGTTGGTATGCACACAGCATGTGGCTGGCTGCGTAGGATAGGCGCTATAGAAGGAGGCCTGCTGGAGAAGTAGTCGAGTGTTATGCGCATTAGTAGCTATAGCAATCTGTTGCTGTTTGCACAGGCAGCAGGCAGCTCAGTCAATCCATGTCCCCAATAGTCAACTGTGGGAATTTCAAAATTAACTTGCTATTGGATTTCGTTCGTCGACATCGAAATATCGAATGAAGAAACTTCATTCAAAATTCAATTATTATTGTGCAATTTTTACTTTCTCCAGTTCGTAATTATTGCAATTTGGAACAGTTACTCAAGGGGCCCGCGACCATTTCCTCTGTCCAAGTCGGGATTTGACTTCTCTCTCAAGGTGTGTTGAACTAATCAGTGGGAAGTACGGTGATCTCTTCCGTGGGCTACATTGTAGAAGTGGTCGTCTCGTCTCGTCGTCTCCTAAATTGGTTTAACTGTACATACACACAACAAACCTACGAATACATGATGTACTTCAATGTATTAGTTTAATCTACCTTCAATTTACCAGTGTTCACCATCACGGCTCGTTCCTCCACTTCCTTACTGTGCAATTTTTACTTTCTATAGTTTGTTTATTGTAGTCATAAGAAGAATCCTGGAATCTTTTTGTCTCCTGTCCACATCTGCATCTACATTGAACATCAAAAGGTATGGAAATTGAGACCCATTTGCCCAATACGTAGGAGTAAGATCGGGTACTGTTGTTGTGTGATCTGTCTGATTTTCGGTTGTTTGTTTGTCATTTGTAATCAAACCATATCAAGGGATATTGTTAGTGAGTGACTGTATGGGTCAGACAGACTTCTCTTGATAAAAAATAGTGTGTACGCCATCCACCATGGTTATTACAATCGACTATCAAGATAATATGTAGATTATATGTATGTAAGTATGTATGCACCTACTACAGTATCTAGTACGTAGTTTATAAGTAGTAGTTAACGGCTTCACATCAACAGTACTCTCCATTCACCATTATACTTCCAAGTTTCAACATTTTTATTGAATGCTAAATAATTTCTAAAAATCTATCAAATTAACTCAAAGTGGCATTTTTGCTCCATTTCCTAATTCAAATAATTTTTCGGGATTTATCAATTTTATAACTTCAGTTTTGAAGCTTAAAACACAGTATATCGTCTGTGAAGAATCAAAATGAAGCTTCAAAACTGAAGTTATAAAATTGATAAATCCCGAAAAATTATTTGAATTAGGAAATGGAGCAAAAATGCCACTTTGAGTTAATTCGATAGATTTTTAGAAATTATTTAGCATTGCATAAAAATGTTGAAACTTGGAAGTATAATGGTGAATGGAGTACTGTTGATGTGAAGCCGTTAACTACTACTTATAAACTACGTACTAGATACTGTAGTAGGTGCATACATACTTACATAGTATCTACATATTATCTTGATAGTTGATACCGATAACCGATGGCGTACACATTTATTTTTTATCAAGAGAAGTCTGTCTGACCGATACAGTCACTCAGTCACTCACTAACAATATCCCTTGATATGCCTAAATATGCCACAGTGGGCATTAAAATAAAAATTCTTGCATGAATTGAGTAAGATATTAAATAAAAATATTAACAGGCAGCTGTCTCCATAGAAAGCCTGATATTCAGACAACATTTTTGCAAATCGTTATTGCAATAAACAAACATTCGAAATATTAAAATTTTAAATTGAATTTTAAAAACCAACTACTATAATATAATATTATAATAGAATAAAATTATTATTATTTTTAAAATTATTAATAAATTCATTAAAATAATTTTATTATTATTAGTAGTTATAAGAATCAGTCCTTTTTTAGAACTACCGAATCATTTTGCTCGGTATGAATATCACTAATTTGCATTGCAATGTGTGCTACTATATAGCTTATTATAAATTATATGTATGTACTGTGTGTCTCATTTTAAACCTACCCCGGTTTATGGGGTTTACATAATATAATGTTTATGACTAGAACCATTCACATTCGGGTCGCTGTAGCATTGGTAGCGTTGGAGAAGACGGGTCAACCTCATGTCAACTTTTTTTCGCGCTTGATAACATGGGAAAGTCACGAATTGGATCACTAAAATACTAAAATCCTACGTACATACGCAAATGTCAACCGAATAAAATTAAAAGTCGGGCATGAGCACAATTAAATTGCCTTCAAAACAGTCGAAAGCTTATAACTCAGGTCACTCGGGGCCACAAGTCGTGAGTTGGTATAATTCCTAACCCCTAACCTAACCCCTAACTACTAACCCCTAAACCCTAAGCTTAAAAAGTTTTATTTACATGCGTTCATGAAGATTATATTTAATTTTGTTTTGTAAATACATAGTGCAATTTGCAATTTGGTTTCAGCTAAAAATGGGTATAGTTCATTTTGATTCTTCACAGACGATATACTGTGTTTCCTTGTACCACATATTATTCCCACCTGTGTCCTGTGTAGAGAAGTTATATTCCGACTTTCCGACTGGTTATACTTTTGTGATCGAATAAAAACCACACTGTTGACATGTAAATGTAAAATCCATAAATATTTAGTTTTTTATTTAATTAAATAAATAATTTTCGTAGCACTAATTAGGTTGCAAATCAAACTCTTTGCCTGTTGCCTGTAAAAACATTTGAAGTACTGTGAAATACGTATTATTTGCTTTTGACTTTTAATACAAGTGAATCGATTATCAAATGTGAAGAACTGAATTTTTAACGCGAAATCATTTAAAACATTAGACAAATTATTACTTGCAAGTTTTTTATTAAAAAAATATATATTATACAATTCTATAGGATAATAATATTATTAATTACCTACCTACTTACAAGGGAATGACGCGACATGATACACCCAGATTTCAAAGAGACCCATTTAAAAAATCGGTAATCGGACAAATTCCCCCTGGACAAAGTCTCCCCGGACATTTTCCCCCCGGTCATTTTCCCCCCGGACTTTTTCCCCCTATAAGTAACAGCGGACATTTTCCCCCCAAACTCGTAAATGTTATGTGTCGTAAGATTAAGTGATGATTTATGAAATGCTGGGTTATAAGAATATGTTTTAATTTTATTCTCACTGATTGTATATAATCTCACAAATTCTATGCAAAATATACTTTATTAACTCTTCGAATGCGATTTTTTTCCCACCAGACGCTGTTTTAATTATTTCTAAAACCATTGCAATTTCTACTAAAATACTCAGAAGTAAGTATTTTAAGACAGTGACACTGCTTCGAGTTCGTGATGGACACTAATAAAATAAAACTTCAACCGAAGCGGATTTGTGTATAACCATTTCCTTGCTGGTCAGATCAGCAAACATAGTAATTAAAAGTATGTAAATGTGCGTAGGTTTGTAGATTGCAAAACATTAAAATTTACATTGTAATTAGTAAGCAAATCTTGAAAAAATACTCAAGACCAGCTCCTAGTCCTATAGCTTACAACATTGAGTTACTTCTCAAAGTATGCACCCTTACACAGTAGTGAAATATCACATACCAGTTGTTGCATTTTAGTACTAGGGGGAAAATGTCCGCTGTTACTTATAGGGGGAAAAAGTCCTGTGGGAAAATGTCCGGGGGGAAAATGTCCGGGGAGACTTTGTCCAGGGGGAGTTTGTCCTACAAAATCAGGCTACTTTTGAATAGCACAGATCCAAAGTAACTCGAATGCATTTTTTGGTCAAAGCGACCCGCCAAAGTTTAAAGAAATTCAAATTTTGAATCTTCGCTGCCCTGTAACTTCTAGTTTTCATCCGATTTTGATAAAATTTGAGTTTTTTTAATCCTTAGACTATTTTCTAGAAATGTAAGTAGTAATAGTATGCATTATTAAAAACCCGGAATATATTTATTATAAAATAGCCCGCTGATTAGAAAAACTCAAATTTTATCAAAATCGGATGAAAGCCAGAAGTTACAGAACAGCAAAGTTTCAAAATTTGAATTGTTTTAAACTTTGGCAGGTCACTGTGGCCAAAACATGCATTCGAGTTACTTTGGATCTGTGCTATTAAAAAGTAGTCTGATTTTTTAAATTGGGTCTCTGTAAAATCTGGGTGTATCATGTCGCTTCATTCCTTCATTGTTAGAATTAACAGCAATCTTCAGAATTTTGAATTTTGAAAAACGTCCATGAAATTATTTGTCTTTACAGGTGTCAAGGTATTATTTGAGGGCTTCACTTGTATCAAAAGTCAAATGCAAAGAATACATATTCCTAGTACTCCAAGTTTTATTACAAGCAACAGGCAAAGAGTTTGATTTGCAGCTCACATAAGGAATATTTCAATGAATCGCGCCAGTGGGGTGTGTTTTGAAAAAACCCAGAAAGTGTAGTAAAATTTTTCAAACTTTTTGTGGCAAGTACGAATATATAGATCAGCTGTAGTGAAAATTTTGGGGACAATCGGACACACCGTTTGCCCACCAAAAATGTTTATGTTTGAAAGGCGAAACATGTATTTTTCATTTTGAAATGAGGATAGCAGTTTTCAACATACTAGTATAATGTGAATATTAGTATATTCAGAATTAACTGGGCTTTCACGCCCATATGCGAACGAAGGTTTTCTTCCAATTCTGTCGCACGCGAATTTTCAAAAACCAGATTAAAAAGAATGCTTTTATTTTTTTTTAAATCTGAATTAAAAAATAAATTTTTGCTGACCTACAATTTCCTACAATTTTTGTCCGATTTAAAAAAAATAGAAGTTTTGTGATCTCCAGAACAATGTATAAAAAGAAAATTCTACGTTTTGGAAAATGAATTTAAAAAAATATATTTTTGTTTATCTTACACTTAAACAGAAATTTTTCCGAAGTTTATATCTAAACAAAATTTTTCGAATTTTGTTTTTAGAGTTTGTTCTGGGGATCACAAAACTTCCATTTTTTTGAAAATCGGACGGAAATTGTAGGAGCACCTTGTCACCTTCGAAGGAGTTGCTATGTTTAGCATAGAGTGTCATATTTTTTAACGTGCCCTACCCTCAACATGGATGGTGCAATTTGTGCCCTGTCCCATAAAATAACAGTGATTGGTGACAATTTGAAGTTCCCACAAAAATCTGGTCGAATCCGAAAATTCGGTTTTTAGACCGGTGACTCAATGAGTATGGGCTCAAATGATACACCATTCAAACGGTAATGATTACCAGAATCTAATTGTGTTCGAGTTCAGCGAGATATTTTAACAGTTTGTGAAATATTGTGAAAAACCCGTTTTTTCCCGAAAAAACCGTATAAAAAGTGTTGTAAGGGCCTGATGTAAAAAAGAAAATATCGGAGTTTTCGTTTTTTTAAGGGCTTGAAAATAAGCTATAAGTCGCCCAGATTGGCCCAGTATTTCAACAATGTACTAAATTATGTGAATAGGTAGTAATGAATAATTAATTGTGAAGAAAAATATTATAGCCAAAATGATACGTAAGACTATACCCATTCATTTAAAATATTGCAAATACTTTAATTGTTTGATTTAGTTTTGTAAAAAAGTGTACCATTACCTTACGATTGATGACGGATTGGTAGTGAAAGATGCCAGGTTGCAATAGTTAAAGGAGGAAATAGATACGATTTTTGTTGTTGAGAAGTAAATAAAGGTGCAGTTTCAGAAAACTATACATAACCTCAATACATTAAAATTAGGGATGGGCAATAAAACTGAAGCGGTACACGTGAACTAAACATCAAATTGCTTTGGTCCCTTAAATTTTGTTGTAACAGTGTACGTTACGTAGGTAGTAATAATAAATAGTTTAAATAGATAATAATTAAATTGAAATTAAATATTATTTAATTTCGTCGGTGTGTGGGATGATTGATGATTGACTGTGGGCTGATGATGGGCTGATGAGCTTGTCCAAGAACAACATTCTTTTTGAATTAGAACTAATACTAATATTGTCTGTTTACGAGCTGAGCAACCTTTAACATTGACGATAATAAAAGAACTTTTATGACAATTGGTTATTCTGTCTGCCAGCATTAGTGAAATGACAGTAGTGTTATTATGTCATGTCATGTAATGTAATGTAATAATATATATTTCGTCATGAAAATACCTGGCACGATAGAGCAACTGAGCAACCCACCTTCCATCGTAATCCAAAGCTTTACGTGCAGACAGCCTACCTCATAGACCGATTTGGGGCCGAACACTAATGGTGCCACTCTTTACAAAAATTTCGACCCACCCTCGTTGTCGCCCTCGTAAGCATTGCTTAAACAGCTATGTCTAACATGCAGTGTTTTTTTCAATGTGACATACTCTCTACATGGATGGCGTTATTTGTGTCCGGCCCCATGAGATAACAGTAATTTGAAAAAATTTGAAGTTCCCGCAAAATATCTAGTCGAAACCGAAAAATCGGTTTTTAGACCGGTGATTCAATGAGTATGGGTTTAAATGATACATCAATCGAAAGGTAATGATTAGTAGAATCTAATTATGTTCGAGTTCAGCGAGATATTTTAACAGTTTGTGAAATTTTGTGAAAAAACCGGTTTTTTTCGAAAAACCCGTATAAAAAGTGTTGTATGGGTCCGAAGTAAACAAAAAAAATATCGGATTTTTCGTTTTTCAAGGGCTTCAAAATAAGCTATTGCGCGTCAAAATCGGCCTAGTATTTCAACAATGTACTAAATTATGTGAATACGTAGTAATACTAAATTATGTGAATAGGTAGTAATAATCAAAAGTGCCCAAGTACATAAAGACGAGATCACTTAAACATGAAAAATTCAGTACAGTAAAATCCGACTATAAGGGATCCGGATGAAAGGGAAATCCTATTTAAAGGGACAGATTTAAAATATTTGGTTGGCCAGCCTATGTTTCAATGTTAAAAATATACGGATTTAAGGGAACCGATATAAGGGAAATCCGGGTATAAGGGACACATTTTAGACCATTTTTTGGTATTTTAGTCAACTTATAAGGGAATTTTCAAGAAAAATGTTTAAAATAAATAATAGGACTGAACCGACAGAAGCCACGAGCCTTTAAAAATGTCAAACTCCTTCCTGTTGACTACAGCAACAGTCAAAAGGCATGGATGACCAACATCATATGGGTTGATTGGCTTATTAAGTGGGATAGGGAGCTCAATGAGAACATAGTGTTACTAACAGATAACTGTTCCAGTCATCCGAAGAGGATTCCGAAGAAGAAAATATTGAGGACGAACCTATGACAATTGCCAGTGCTGAGGAATTTTCAGAAATGATGCAGAAAGTTCAACAATATTTTTTAGCACAGGCATATGCTGATGATGCAACATTTTCTAACCTACACTACAGAATCTTACGTGTTCGTCAGAACCAAACAAAGACACGAGACAATCTACATTAGCTGGCTATTTTAAATAATCTAAATAATTTGTATCTATTGAACAACAGTGTATATGCCTTGACCACGTTTTGACTAAAAATAAAAATTTCAAATTAAAATCGTGTGTTGTGTCTACGTATAAGGGAAATCCCTTAAACGGTTAAAAGGGAATCTGGCTATAAGGGACGCGTTTCGCCGGTCCGGCGGCGTCCCTTATAGTCGGATTTTACTGTACTTCAAAACGCTGTGTTATACTGTAACAATGCTGCTTAACGTTGATTTTTTAACTACTAATGGGAGTTTACAGAGTCGCTCACTGCACAGTGCAGATTTAATTGTTGTCAGTGATAGTAATTAGAAAATGGTGGTCACAATTAGTCGTGCTATTCTCTGGTTAGATATTCTTACAGCCTGCTCAACAATCAAACTTTTGATTACGCTTATTAAATGCGTTTCATGGGTATATCATTCAAACCCTGCCTAACCAGGGCGATAAAGATGATAGACATAATTAACTGATTTTGTGGAACAAATTTAATTATTTCACTGCTAACTGCTCATCAACATACGAATGCATGGTAAAAATATTGTGACTTAGTATTTGTTTATCATGTGAAGCGAAATCTTAATATGTTTTTAAAGTAGCGAGCTTTCATGACTTATGGTGAAAGATGATATTTGGGAATCAATAATATTGTTGACGGTCATTTATTTAAAAGAAGGTAATTACTCAAACTAACGATAAGTATTAAGTTATTATCGATTATTATATAAAATAGGAAATAATACAGGTTGACCATCAGTTTGCGAATATACCGCTGTATTTATTAAGTTACAGTTAAGTGGCTGTAACATTTCAATCGTTTAATACTGTCATACTCAAAATCCAAATGTTTCGGTAAAACTGACATTAGTATTAGTTAAAAAATCAACATTAAACAGCATTGTTACAGTATAACACAGCGTTTTGAAGTACTGAATTTTTTATGTTTAAGTGATCTTGTCTTTATGTACTTGGGCACTTTTGAATAACTAACATAATTTAGAGTAATTAAAAATTTATTAAAATGCACTGGGTAATAGGTATACACCTGAACAATTCTAGAGTGTCAGAAGTGAAAAACTAGTAAATAATGCTTCAATGTATTATTTAATATTGGTAGTTATGTGAAACTTAAAGATGATCAGATAAAATAAGATGTGTTGTGAAAGATGAGATTTGGGGATGACTAATATTGATGCCGAAAATGTATTTGAAAGAATCTCTCAGAATGTAAACAATCTAAATGACATTCGCAGAAGTGGGCAGGTGGGTGATTTAGAGCTCAAACATGTTACTAGTTTTCATCCGGTGGGAACTGTTGCCATAGTCTTACTCGAAACCATATTCAATTTATTTTTTTATTTTTTTCAACTTCTGAATTATTTATTGTGGAACAATATTTATTGTCAATGGACAATGATGTGCTTTACTGTTGCCAACACTGATAGTCGATAGTGGAAGTAAAGTATTTAAACCACTTAAATGGTGGGAACTGTTGCCATAGTCTTAGTCAACACCATATTCAAACAATCCCATTCACGATTTCAGTGTCTTTCCGAGCTTCAAGAAGCACCAATTAAAGAGCTTATCTATTATTAAGATGTGCAGCCTAATTATGCTACCGAAAATATTTATTTAATTAAATCTAAATACTTATAATCCATAAGTGACATTTACATGTCAACAGCGCGGTTTTATTCAATTACAACAATATCACCAGTCGAAATATAACCTCTCTACGGTTGTAGGATTTTTCCTACCCGGATTTTTCCTACCCATTTGGTTTCTACGCGGATTTTTCCTACCCGGACTTTTCCTACCCACGACCAAACCCAGGACTTTTCCTACCCATGTACAAAAAAGAAACTACACATTGCGCAAAGATATGCCCACAACTTTTGCATTTTATTATAACCTGGAGTTAATTTACGGTACACTCATAAATAGTTGTGTTTCTGTTTTATTTCTACATAAGTAATAGTGTCGGGTAGGAAAAGTCCTAGGTTTGGTCTTGGGTAGGAAAAGTCCGGGTAGGAAATATCCGCGTTGAAACCAAATGGGTAGGAAAAGTCCGGGTAGGAAAAATCCGTTTACACAGGTGGGAATAATGTGGTACAAGGGAACGCACTGTATCGTCTGTCAAGAATCAAAATGAACTATAGCTACCCATTTTTAGCTAAAACCAAATTGCACTATTTACAAAAAAACAAAATCTAATAAAGATAAAAGCTCAATCGACCTGTTTTTTGAAGCTCGAAAAGACACTAAAATCGTGAATGGCATTGTTTGATTTGGTTTTGACTAAGACTATGGCAATAGTTCAAGAGTGAGAGGTGGATGAAAGTGGTATTAAAAAATACTTCACTTCCATCCTCTTGGACATTAACCCCCCAGGACATTATCCCCCCAGGACATTTTCCTCCCAGCATCAAAAACACATAACCAAAATTACCGAGTGTTCCTTTACGGAAAAGTGTATTCATAGATTTTCTCAATAATATGCAAAAATCTTAAGCTGAAGTACCAACATTCTCTTTTTCCCATTTTGTTGTGAAGTAAAGATTACGCAACTACTTATTAGTAAAAGGCAACGAATGTCATGTCATTATTATTGCAAAAATCTTGTAGCCTGACCTCAATGCACACCATGACACCATGCTTGATTAAACACTAATATGGAATCTACATTAATTAATAACAGAAATTCATTTTTAATAGGTTATGTGTATGTATAGTAAAATTTGTGCTGAGTTAGGTAGTGAAGTAAATAATTAAAATGGACATTAATAATCATAATATTTACGGTAAACTTTCACACGTAGAAATTAATGTACTGCATTGTTGCTTCTAATACTAAATATAAAATTGGAATATGAAAGATATAAAAGTGCTTAAAATAATAATTTAAATCTTAGGAGCATATAATAACGAAATAATATATTCTAGGTAAATATAGCTTAAGTTAGGTAATACTAAATATGTCATCGAAAAAAAAGCTACATGGCTAAGGATCTATAAAATCTATGAATACATAAATTTTCTGTAAAGGAACACTCGGTCATTTTAGTTATGTGTTTTTGATGCTGGGAGGAAAATGTCTCGGTACAATTTGGGAGGAAAATGTCCTGGGGGGATAATGTCCGTATCCGTTTGAATTCAGTGAATAGTTTTGCATATGCATCAATTTAATTTCAATGGAGATTTGATGTGATTAAATAATAATTTGAACTAGCAGTTAGCAACCCGAGGGGTTGCGATTAAAAATAGTATGTAATCTTCACTTTTAATTGTTACACTATACAAAATTTTGCATTGATTGTGATCTAATCAACTTGAGCTTTGGCAAAAAGCTTGCCTAGATTAAATTTTGACAACAGACGTGCCCGTGTTTACTATTTGTCACAGGCTTTTTGCCGGGGTCAAGATTTAACTATAGTATATTAGCTGGGTTAAAATTTTACCACAGTATTGGCTGAGTTAAAATTTTACCACCGTATTGTTTGGGTTAAAATTTTACAACAGTATTGTCTGGGTTAACAATTTACCACAGTATTGTCTGGGTCAAAATTTTACCACTTTATTGGCTGGGTTGAAACTTTACCACAGTATTGTGAGTTTGTGAGGGTTAAAATTTTACCAGAGTATTGGGTGGATTAAAACTTTACCAGAGAATTGGCTGGGTTAAAATGTTACCACAGTATTGGCTGGGTTAAAATTCTACTACAGCATTGGTTGGGTTAAAATTTTAGCCCAGACCCCCTTACCCAGCTGGGGTAAAGTTTTCTCACACGCTTGTCCGTGATTATGCTTGCTGTGATCACTGCTCTCTATTTTCGTATACACCTTCTTCACATAAGAGGTTGGTTCAGCGTAACCAGTTACACGATGGATCTACAGCTGAATACCATAACCGTCGACTTAAAAACCTCTTAATGTCATATGTGGTTAAAGTTTTGGACAAAGGCTTGCGCGGATTACATTTAGAGCCACATCTATTTCCAGATTTACGTTTTTGCTAAATGCTTGCCTGGGTTTTTTGAGAGCAGATTTGCCTCGGGTTAGTTTTGATCACAGTCTTGCCTGGGTGAAAATTGTATTAGTGTTATGTTTTACCTTAGTCTTGGCGGGGTTAAGTTTTTCTCGCAGGCTTGATCGGGACTATGCTTGTACTGTCCGTTCAGTCCAAATCGCAGCTGATATTACTATACCCTCGTTATATTCACAAATTATACAGTGATTGGTAGTGGGAATTGAGTGACGCCTATCCCTTCCCATAGTGTAGTTTTTAATTAGTAGATTAGTAGATGACTTGAAGTCCTCATAGTTACTATTTAGATTCTTTAAGATTTATTCAAACTTGTAGTAAGATTTAAAAAGAATAACCTTTTGGCTGAGCTGATTTTTTTCTCTTTCAAAACCTTTTGAATTAGTTTTTAAACTTTTCCATGTTTAAACGAATTTGAAAATAGAAATAAATATTTTTTATCGGGCTCTGTGCCAATCAGGATCACTTAATTTTTTAAATTTTAAATTCTAGTGCTGTGATTGGCGCAGAGTCAAAAAGTGTAAATCAGCCATAAAAAGTGCAAAACGCATATTTTTCAAAATATAGTCGAAAGAATGACGACAAAATGTCAAGGCGCGTCGAATGGTACTATAAAAAGTGTAAATAGTTGAAAACTGGAGGAGGAGTTTCGGTTACAAGGTACCCGGTCAACTTGACACTATCCTATCTAACAGTGTACTGCACGTCTTAATTAAGAGACTAGCAGTTAGGCAACCCGATGGGTTGCTAGCGTAAACATACGCTAATTGATACGAACATTGTGCTTACGTGGATGGAATGTTGCAGTAAAATATTTAGGGAGCTTATTTGCAGGTTGACATATCAAACGAAATTAGATTATTTCCATATAACGAAAAATCAATTCGGAATAAAAACTAATTAGGTTAATCACAATACTGATTGATCTACTCGAATTCAAGTGCAATTTCTGCATATCAATTTAATAGATGTTATTTAATTTAGCAGTTCAAATTCAATAGGTGGTCCAACTGGTATACGGACATTTCCCTCCCGGGCATTTCCCTCGGACACTTTCCTCCCAAATCGTACACAGGACATTTTCCTCGCAGTATCAAAATCACATCCAAAATGAGCGATTTTACAAAACTCGCCATTTACCCCTCCCCTCCTCCATCAAATTAGAAACAGTCATTATTTCACCACATTTTTGAATTATGATGCGTTTCATTACTAAATATTTACTTAATAATACACACCCTGCCAGATTGGTCGAGAGGCTCGGGGACTGCAGTTTGGAGTTTGGCGACTTCCAGACTCAGACCGTCTCCGATTCGATCACCAGCTCTGGTAGGCTAGTCCTGGTTGGCTCTGTGTATTAAATTAGTACGGACCGGGCCGCAGATACTAGTATCTGTGCTATCTGTAGTCACCCTTGGTTGTGAACAGAGAAAGAGTGTTTCTGGTGGTAAAATTGAGTAAATTGAAAGGGATTACTCGCCCTGCCTTGAAAAATTAAATTTTGACTTGACTTGACTAGGCGCCTGTTTAAAAACCTGTGGCTTGACTAGACTTGACTATGACTTATAGCTAGTCAATCCTAGTCAATCATCAGCAATGCACCCAAGGATAATACTTACAAATCAAGGTTGGCTGCAACAGTCCAGTGAATTGAGTAGAAGCGAGCGTGGTGGGACCCTGGGTATACTACAGTCTCTTTATCTTTTTGAAACTTTGAAGGATTGGGATTGTTAGTGAGCATATTACAGATTACACACTTTACGATATCCCACGAATTTCACTCAGTATTTAGAATATTTTATGATAGAAAATTATACCATTCATTGTATCGTCTAGGAAGAACCAAAATGGCCTATTTCCAATGTATGCAAGAATTAAAATTAGCTATGTCAAAAAACAAGACAGTAACTAAAAAACACGATTACAATGCTATTCACGAGTTTCTAAAATGAGCAAATTGTCTAACTACGTGTTTAAAAGTGCAAAATTTTCTATTTACATATTTTTCAAAAGTGCAAAACATTGTAATTACAGGTTTTTAAAGGGGTAAAATGTCCTTTTTACATGTTTTTTGAAAGGGCAAAATTTCCTATTTAAGTGTTTTTTAAAAGTGCAAAATATTCTATTTACTTAATTTTTTGAACATTGCACAAGGTTCTATTTGCATGCTTTCATGCACATGTTATTTTAATTTTTTCTGTACATAGTGCATTTTATTTTTGACTATAAATGGATATGGTTTATTTTGGTTCTTCACAGACAATACCTATTTGAAGGGATTCATTATTGAATTGAAATTATTCTATTTTGTATTCCTACCACCATTTGCTGAATAACTGTTGATATGCAGTTTCCGAGCATTCTACAAGGTGATGACAGCAGACATGTAGGCCAGGGTGAAAGTCAAAGTATTCAGTTAGTTCCAACTTCCTTGTACTGTTTTAAATTACAATTTGATATTGTATTTTCGAAATTTTTTGTTAAGCCCTTACTAATTGTGTAGTACAGGGTGGGCCATTTATTTCCGGGGATTCTAGCAGGCTATAAAAGCCAAGTTTATTATTCGAATATAACAATCATTATACGAAGAGATTTGTTTGACATCCTATTCATTAAAATCGGTTAAGATTAATTTACAAAATGGCCTAACGCCTAACTAACAAAAATCCCAGTTTTTAGAATTTTTTTGTCAATCCTAAAATTATTTTTTAACAACTTTCATTTAAAATTGAACCCTCAAGCAATGAAGAATGCAAATTAGAAACATTAGACCTAAAATATCTCCATAAAAAGGAACCCGGCAAAATATTAAAAAATTGGTTTGAACTTTAAAATTTTAGAATTTTCTTGACTTCTTCCATTAATTAGTAAACAGTTTCTGATCAAACCCGGCTTGGTGGTTTGACGATGCTACGGCATGGTCACACCACTGAGTCGGGCCAGCCAGTCACGCTCAGGATTGGAGTTGGTGTTGGTGATTTTCCTGGCTGATGGGTGGGGAGAAGAAACGGGGTGTTGTGGAGAACTAAGGTGAGTGGGTGCTTTCCGTACATTTATCTGTGACAGTTCTACTGTCTGAGACAGAGATGTTGGATGGCTTAATGTAGGTACCTACTGCCTCTCACTGTATGATTCATATAGTTCAAGATATGCATTCCCACTCTCTCTACTCTGTGCTACAGGGGTCATTACCCAATAACTTTCGCATTTGAGTTGTGGCTGGTGGGTGTTGAGTACTGGCGGATCCCTTTCTCTTCTTGACTTGGCGGCTCAAGATGATTTAGTGGAGTTACCAGTGCTCGATCCCTCTGCAGTTGCAGGAATCCTTGAAATGTTATCTCCTGTCGAGGAGTATAATCTACTCGCTTACATTCGGTCGTAATTAAGTATACACTAACAATGTCCAGAGATAAGATAAAGTAAATACGATACGGAACTTGAGTGACATGTTTATACATGCCCACCAAGGACCACATCGTAGAGCAACTGATTAATAGAGACATAACCGCTCAGGTTCAAATTCTCTCAATAATCATACATACATACATACAGTTTCTGATCACAATTTATCAAGGAACATACCTACTAAAATTATTTTTTTGGTTAAATAAGCAGTATGTATGTGATCCTAAACTAATTTTACTACTAATTTTTACATGTTCTTGGAAATCAATTGGCCAGAGATTAGTCAATTTGAAGTTTACTTAGATACTGAGCGTTAGTAAAGGTGGCAGTGATTTATGGTGGTTGATACTGTTGAATTAAGTTATTTTACACCAAATTATTGAGGTAAAATTTCAAAATTATTTGTATTTCATTAGGTTACATAATTAGACACATCGCAAATAGTATAATCTAGAAGTAAGGCCAGTTGCCAGCAACTGGGTTTTTGTTGTAAGGGCTGTCTCGATCTGTGAAACTGCTAAGTTTATTTTGAATTTTGTTCCACAGACCGAGACAGCCCTTACAATACAAACCCAGTTGCTAGCAACTGGCCTTACTTCTAGTTAAATATAATCTTCATGAACGCATAAATACGAAATATGTGTAAAAAAAACAATCGAAAACAGAAATAAAACTTTTTAAGCTTAGAGGTTAGGGTTTAGAAGTTAGAGGTTGTGGGTTAGGGGTCAGGGGTTAGAAATTATACTGACACCAGGTCGTCCGGGATTGAACATTACTGAAAGTTGATGGAATGAGCTCAGCGGTATGTACTTCTCTATAGCGATCAATATTTTTTAAGTTTGGCATTTGCGTATGCACATAATCATGTAGTGAGGAAATTCATGACTTTCTCATGGTATCAAACGGGAAAAAAGGTTGACACCGGGTTGATCCATCTTCTCTAGCGCAACTGATGCTATAGTAACCCGGTGATCAAAATTAATGATTGTAGTCATCAGCAATACATGTGAATGTACGCATAACAATTTTCTTAATTTGTCATTGACTCAGGCGGGAGATATTGCTAATTGAATAAAAAAAAACCGTGAGTTGAGTTTAAAATTATGAGACACCCGATTTTCGATTTCTAATTATTATTTACATGAGAATCATGTGCCTAATAGGGGTCAGTAAAATTCAAATCGTAATTAATGGTTTGTTGTCATCTAAAAAATAATTCGCCAAACAATTCCATCTTGAAAGAAAGTAAACCCCATAAACCGGGATGAGTTTAAAATTATGATACACACTGTATGTACATCCATGCTACATTCATCCTAAAACAGTTTTTCGTTGTTTTTATTTTTGAAAATAATATTATAGTAGGTACTTAAAATTGCCTCCTAGATTAAAAATAGGTCGCTAAAAAGGCTTTACAATAAGTGTAAGCTGAGTATTTTTTGAAAAATGGGCTAGGCTAGTTTAGGCTGATGCAGAGCAGGACCTGCACCAAGCCTAGAATATGGGCTTCAATAGAAGCATTTTATGTATGCCGAACAGGGTCTGAAAACCAACCTGCATTATTTACAACGAATCGAGTCGGAGTAGAATATGCTCCGCCCTAAAAGTTGAGACCTTGTAATTGGCTTACAATTAATGGTGGCACTTAATTATACATAAACAAAACGTTTAACCGAGTCTAATGCGGTTTTTTTCAAAAATAATTCTAATAAATTAGGCTAATTATAGGCTGACACTAAATTTTCTGCAATAAACAGAAGTAAACAAAAAAAGGTCGCACGACCTGACCTCTATATATTGAAGCCAATTTAGTGCCAGCCGCCATTTTATGTATCTGTTGCGCTTGTGTATGTTGCATATGGGCTTCTTCATTTATCACTCAAAGTTAATTAAATATGGGTATAAGAGTTTAAGTGAACTTTATTCAAATCTCAGGTTCATTCAATACAATTGTACTGCTTTACAATGAAGGACACTATCAGAATTATATTAAAACACCAATTAAATTGAATTAAATTAAATTAAATTACAGTTAATACAGAATAGCCACTTCCACAATACCAGTTACCGATCAATCAATCATATACAATACCATAGGTTACGGTGGCTAATACATCGAATACTCAATTGGAAATCTCGACTTAATTACCTAAGTAGTGACAACAGCCTGTATATTGCATGACTCTCCCAGACACTTAAGATCGTCAGGCAATGAATTCCACTCAGTAATACTTCTACACACAAACGAGTGCCTGTAATCCTCAGTGTTACACCTATCAGGGTAATCTATAAGACGCAAATGACTTGACCTAATTACACGCTCTGGTTGTTTCAAAACAAACCAAGAGCTAATATCAGCAATATTCGACCCATATCTTAAAATAATGTTAACCAGAAACATACTATGCAAGATTATCCGCTCAGGCCCGGTCAACGTATTAGTTTGCTCAATTAATATATAGTATAATTGTTACTCTATTACCTCCTTTGAGTCTCTTTTTAAACACGTAAGAATCAGTAAACTTTACAATAAGTCTATTAATCTTATTCTGCAGTAACTGTAGCTCACCCTTACTTTGGACCGCATAGATGATTACACAGTAGTCAACTATTGAAAGAACATACGCATTAAATGTAGGCATGTAGGTACCACTTCAAGTTGCTGATCATACCAATAGCTGAACTTACTCTATTATTGACATACACACAATGACTTAAAATTAATATTGGGGTCAGCAATAACACTAATCGTAAGATACCGAAATGTCCAAACACGCTCCACATTATTACCGTGATATCAGGTACTCTATAATGTCTAGATTATGTAATGGGAAGGGGGGCAAAAAGTCCGGAAGGGGGCAAAAAGTCCGCCAAAAGAGGGCAAAAAGTCCGCGGGGGGCAAAACAGGCCCCGTAATTGAAAAAAAACCTACATATATATGTTCCCTTATTTCGGTCTTTTTGTCCCCTCCGGACTTTTTGCCCTCTTTTGGCGGACTTTTTGCCCCCTCCGGACTTTTTACCATCTTTTGGCGGACTTTTTGCCCCCCCTTCCCATTATAACCATAAACCTTGTTTTAGATACTTTGTTTTTGAGTCCTTGTGACATAGGCCAATCGCTTTCATTATTTAGGCACCCCTGCATACAATATAATTTACCAACTCAGCAAATACAGGAGAATAGTACAATTTCAGATCATTAGCTAATAATACATAATTTACACCGGTTGAAATTGCATCAGATACTTTATCTATGTAAATAATAAACAATAGTGAGCAGATCTCTGCGGCACCCCTATACACAAATCAAAACTATTAGAAACTAACACCAATTTTCACCGTAAAGTTTTGATTACGCAAATAGTCAGAAGCTTCAGTAAGTTAGGATCTAGCTCATACACATCTGTCAGCCTAATTAGCAATTCAAGATGTGGAACTTAATCAAATGCCTTCCTTCTGGAAGCCAATAAAGACCCTTCTACTTTTCAAAACAATTTGGCCGTATGTATCTTAAATGAATTTCACTCTGGCAGGATTTCCCCTGACTGAAACCATGCTGCTGATCCCTCAATTCACTCCTACTTAAGTTTCGACAGTGCAGCATTTTCCCAATGTTTTATCTAAAATTTAAAAAGTAGAAATAAGACTAATATTCGTAGAAATAGGGAATAATAAGTAAAGAATTGGGTTTGAAATTGCTCTATTCGAATACTTTTTCAAGAGTGACGAAATATTCAACATTCTGTCATCATTGTGTATGCACTAATAAAATTTAGCAAAAAAGCAATAGAAAACGAGCATAGCATAATAATAATATTTAGCCAACCTAATTTAAAAAAAATTAATTTTGGTAAAAACGGCATTTGATACCGTGAAATGTTTTCTTTATGATTAAATACAAGTTGCATAATTGAATATCAGCCAGTGGCAGGGACTATGGAGTTTAATGCGGAGCATATTCTACTCCGAATCAATTTGCCGTAACAAATTCAGCTTGGTTTTTAGCTCTGATACCAAAATGTTTTATTCATTTATTGCTTAGGCTGTGAAGATAAAATAGAGTTGTTGACAAAAATTTGTTCTTATGTCATGCGATGCATTGTTAGTATATAGTTTTGATTTTGATTTGTTATACTAATTAATTGATCTATTTAGAATCATAGGCGATGAAGAATTGAAATAACTTTGATAACGTACCTCGTATTTCCGTCGTTCTGGAAATGTGTAAGTTAAATTCTGTAGCAAATCCACTGAATTGTACTTCAGAAGTAGTATTTTATGGCAGAGAAGGGCTAAGAATTAAAACCATTTGTGTGAATCCATTGTTAATGTTTTCCAAGATGCAATTTATGCTGTGGATGGAAACGATACTTGGAGCAGTATGACCTCGTTCATAATGTACACTATCTGAACTAAGCCGTGGAAATTATTACCTAAATATGATTAAGTAAATGTATTAATGTATTAGGTATCTGGGAAAGTATTTTTTGGGTTAAGATTATGAGTTATTAATACAAACCCCACCAACAATGAGCAATTAAAGAGTGACACGCAATAAACTCAGATTGAAGAAGATACAGTTAGTAAATCAAGAGGCAAAGACGCTGCTGTACAGTTGTAGTACGAGAACCATTTTTAAAAAATCATCAAAAAATAATAATTGAACATAAGAAATTGAATATTTAAAATTTAAATACTTTGAAGATACGAAATTGGAGAGATACCATTGCAAATTATAACTTTAAATAAAATTGGTTTTAGAATACGAAGTTTACAGTACTTCATAATTTAAGTTCCGACAATTCAATAGTAAGTAACCAAGACGAATAGAATAAAATAATATCATAATATATGATAGTACAATAATATTGCGCAGCAGTGTTTGTTTATAGCTTATAACCTTATAGCTTATAATGTTCCTATTATCCCAAAATGGACAATTAAATGAAAAATTATATAAATTGTGATTTTTATTTGCAGAAAATGGTGCGGAAAGATGAGGTGGTGGACTGGTTTCACAAACTTAATGGCGCAGGGCGCCTGGATGTGATGTGCACTTTATTAGATGAGTGCCTCCCGTTTGAATTACGGTTTTTAGGTACAGTCATGGAAAATTTAGGTCGCCGAGACTTTCACGAACTGAGAGATGTGGATCATCGTGCAAATACATTTTTACATCCAAATTCATCACTTGCTGAAGTGTCCGATAATGTGACACTCTCCTCAACTCGTATGGATTCGACTCATCAGCAACTGTCTAATACTTCAATTTCCAACCTACATCTTTCATCCTTTACAGGAACACCTGCTGCATTTAACAATGTACCAGACGACTACCACCAAAAAGGTTACAACCAAAATTTTTAATTGCTTCTATTTTAGATGTAAATAAAAGATATATTTCATATGTAACACAATTTGTTAGACATTAATTTAAACCTAGTTCATAACGGCTGTAGTCAAAGTATGTCATTCGTTGTAAAATATCATTATTACAGTTTATTAAACCTTAGCGTGTATTTTAAGTTTTGGTTGGGTAGTCGAACAAAGAATTAGATCTTATTTAGTTCAGCTCTTGAGGAACTTATTGTTGAAACTTACTCAAATGTTAATTGTCTACTTTTTTATGCAAAATACAGCTACAGAAAATACCTTACCTGCTAGTCGCCCTAACTCTGTCCAACATACTGAAAAGGTGCGTAGCTCCGGTATTTCTGGTGGATCACCACAGTCCCAGCAACCAAACTTAGTTCCTGAGGGGCAGTTTATTGGAGAACGTCATCAAGGAGACAGATGTGACACTGGAAGCAAGCCTGCAGTTTTAAATTTACCTGTTGTTAGTAGTAATGAGAGTGCAGACGAAAAAAGTGACAAATCCATATTATTAGATGATATCGTTCGACGAAGATTAATTTTATATCTATCCCTCCTTACAGCTACAAACCGAGAGTGCGCCAATGGCTACTATAAAGTTTTATCGGAAGTTGAGCCTTTAGTAGAATTAAATGGGTGGTTAGAATCAGTTGAGAGTCATATGTTAGAGGAAATGGCCTTACTCTACACAATCGCCAGTAATCATCCAGCATTTACTTTCAAGCAGCGCAGCGCTATGAATGAGGTTTGCAACAAATTCTGCAATCAACAGAGCAAGTTGGAAACGCCAAAAGTTTTTACTCAAGCAACACAATCCTTTATTGCAACTGCGGTTCACGTAAGTAGCAAAGTACTCAGATTATCAAGTTTTAGTCATATTTATAAAATTCAGATTGCCTTGTAGAGTTCGTTAAGTTATCTTTATTACTGAATAATTTACTTTTGGTAATGTTGTTGTTGATATAAACATTAAAAACTAAATGATGATTCTTTTTTTAGGGTTTCGATCCAAAGTTTGGTCAATACTATATACATTACGTCCCACACCCTGTTCAGGCAATGCAGTGGCAGAGTCCGAATGCGACTGGGAATATAATAGGCAGTAATGGAACAGCCGAGGAAGGGAATCGGCTGCAAAGTCCAGTAACATTTACAATGCCCACTTACCACCCTTTTCCAGCAATGTATATGCCAGGTCACCTCCCTCGAAGCCAGGCTCCTCCAATCCATCACACCCAAGTACAAGTTCCTCATCAGTTTTCGCAGAATCTTCCTGTTCAATCGGCCGTCTCACCCCAAACTACTCAGCTGGGAATAAATAGTCAGCCTCCAACCCATACTACACAGAATGTTCCACATTCGTATCAGCAAAATCCTCAGGTTCAGGGGTCTACTGCATGTCATAATCAAATTCATGCTCAGCCCCCGCCCCATGTTCCACACTCGTACTCATCAACAATGAATGGACTTGTGCAAAATATTCTCCCTGTGTCAACTGGGATCCATGCTCAAATGCAGCCTGTAGGTTTATCTAACGTATCCAGCATAGCTTCTACTCTTCCGCAGTATCAACCGAAGGCTCAAAATGTATCTCAGTTATCTCCTCAACTCCCTGCCCAAGCTCCCTCAATAAATTCGTTGTTGGTTGGGGGAACTAATAATGTGACATCAGCAGCTTTTCCATGTCAGTCAAATAGTTTAGATGGGAATGAGTCTGAGGAATGTTGCTGGGACTCGCCAGAAAGTTCTTCGCCGTTTCAAAGTCCTCCACAGTCTCTCACCCCCAGTCGAAATCACTCTCCCACTCCGCTGAACAATCAAGCGCATGTGATAAACCAGAATCCAAGTTTTGTAAATGTTCCACCTGTTGTATCGCATTTAAGAGCAAATCAAGAGATGAATAACCATAGTTGTGCAGCGCCTGTAGTTGCATCACCAACAGCTTTCACCTCATCATCTCAGCGATCCGTAAGTTCAAGCACTACATCTATTTCTCCGCCACCACGATCACAAAAAGCTTCCAGTAGTCAAAAACATAGTCAGAATGTTCAAGTACAGGCTCGAATTTTGCCGAAAAATGCTCAAGACATGGAAGCTAATATGGGAGGTTTAAATAATGTGAATCAACCTTATTCCTCAGTGGCAGTGTATACTCCGTCAGTCAGTATGACAAAGTCTAGCAATTGTATTGCTGGTGCTAACAACTTGAACGGATTCAAACCTTCAATGCCCGATCGACGCTCTACGTCCAACTCCAAAGCTTATATGCCAAATCTTATGAATAATTGTAATATTAACAGTAGTTCCAATGTGTCCACATCACTAACTGTGTCTCAATCTCAAGGAGTTATGAAACCCGTCGTAGCTGTTGTCTCTTCTGCAAACTATGCCTTATCGGCCCCTCATCTAGTTCCGGCCAGCTCCAGTAGTATGCAACAACAGCAGCAACATCAGCAGCATCAACTACAGCAGCAACAACTTCAACAACAGCAGCTACAACAATCCCAGCAGCATCAACCCCAGCCACAAAGGGAAACAAATAGACGCCAGCAACAGCCAAACCGACGGCAAGCTAATAATTCAGCTTCACATCAGCAATCGCATCACACTCCCAGCTCAGCTTCAAATCATTATATACATTCACATTCACAGCCCATGAAGAATACGAATATCGCAACTTCCGCTCATAATCTCTCGCAGTACAGTTTCACTTTTCCTTTCTCAATACCATCATACGCGCCTCAACCCCAGCAGCCTACGATTGCTCCTAGCAAGGCAACAAATTCCATTTCACACCAGTTCACTAACCCAGCTTCCAAACAGCAGGTTCCATCACAAACTGTTCTCCCCACTAATCAAAGTGGTAAAGTTTCAAATACAGAGATGCCTGTTGTTTTCACTGGTCATCCCCAGCAGTCTAATTCAATTCATAATGGTATCAAACTGTCCGCTCAAGACTGTGCTTCGTCATTTAATTTACCTACAGGTCTTCCTTCTAATTTAACCATAATTGACTCTACTCCAACGGTTCTTCAGCATCCCACCTTGTCAGCTGTTCATCCCTCTCAATCTTCTAGAAGTCGTGTTCTGCTTGAAGTTGGGGGTGGTAAGTTTACAATTTTAACCAAATTCAGTTTTTGGTTCTAAGGAATATTGATAATTTTGCTTTTATTTGGAGTTATTCTTTGATCAAAAACAGTTTTTTTATTCAAAATAATTAACCTAAATGTACACGTATTACATACATAGGTGATTATTACATGCACATACATGCATTTTCTTAGTATTGATTTTGGGCTGTTGCGCATACCCATTGCAGCTATGTTTTATTATTATTTATTATTCTTTATTACAGACCATCAGGTCTAGAGGTAGCAAGAAGCAGAAAATTAAAATGAACTATAAACTAATAATTAGGCTACATTACTAGGATAACAGAATTATTTGCCACCGCAGTTTCTATTCATGCCATAAACAAAACGTGATTACTTGTTTTTTTTTGCTTTTTAAACTTTCTAGTAAAAGCAGAAATAATTAGTCATTTTTATTAGCTGCTGTTTCATGTACACCTTTTATTTCTTCGCTTCGTCGTTTTTGCGTATTTTCTGCTTTTGGTACACACACATGCTCTTCTGTTTTTAAGTTAAGTGGTAAAGTAAATGTTCAATGACTTGTCGATAAACTTTAACAATGGTTAAATCTGACTTTTCTAGTGAAATCAAGGTCTAATACCTAATGTTTACGAATTCTGTTGTTAGCGAAAATATTAGCTAGTAAGAAATTAATGTATTTGTGCTTATGTATTTATACATAAGGACAAGATGCAGTCGGAATGGGAAGACTTGATGGCATCCAATTCTTAGAAGACTTGGCTGATGACAGTACCCGATCGAAAACGTCATGCTATAACTGCGGAGCACAGACTCATGTCGGACCTGAATGCAAAGAAAATACTATGGAGGAAATGACGAAAAGTAAGCTTTTTGAATGTTATTTCAAAGATTATGTTATTTTGGCATTTGGTTACTATTTACCTTTATGCTCCAGTCTGTGTGCATAGTCGAACATATTCTAGCTGCTTTTCAGACAACTATTTCAACTAGATTAAGATTTTACTTACTGGTACCGTGAATAGTTAAGAAAAAAATTTCTAGGAAAATAATTTTATCAAATTTCAGATCCTTACCGGATAAATTTTCATCCCAAGGTTTCGCAAGAAACCAAAGACACCGAGTAGATTTCGAATTTGACACCCAACAGCTGTTGATAAAGAATGCAGTTTATTCTACTTAAGTTATCTTTCTATTACTACTACTATTCTTCGACTGCTACATATTTGTTTTTGCTGCGGTTCTATAGCCAGTTAGATTTTGGTCCTACATTTTTAGTTATTGATATGTACTTTTATTTGTTGTTCTTTTAGTATTTTAAGAATTTTAATATTCAAAGAAAAAGAAGTTAAGAATTTGGAGGGCACGAGCAAAGGTAAGATGGGAAAATCTAAAGGTTATAAAAAGCACATATGGAATAGATTTCTTTATTTTAGTATTGGTGTTAAACACTTTAGATTCCCGTTTCCCATTGAAACTTTGGCTTATGAAATGAATCTCTTTCCTCTTGTTGTATGTCAGTTTGTCTCGCTTAGTTTAAAAGAAAACCTAATTTAATGCTGTATTATTGACCAGACCAGGGACAGGATCTTTACTTTTAATATGATGAGAATTAATTAATACTATAGTGATTGTATGATAATACGCTTTTCCAACCATTTCCTTTTATGTATTACGAATGGAGCAATACATTTTTAAAGCTTAAGCAGCTTCCATTTATTTTACGTTACAATTATGTAAACATATACATACATTTATTTAGATAGAAGTCACATTATTACATTAGTTGAAAATGTTAGTGAAGTTTTATGGGCCTTAATATTTTTTGTTTTACATGTTATTCGTGTATTCATTGTTTTTGTTTTGTGAAAACTAGACTAAAGAAGATAAACAAAATATTTTATAAGTTCTTTCCTTGTTTTTCTGTTCTATTTTAACGTAGTATTTATTAGTGTAGTCTTTGTTGTTATAATAATTATTGCAATATTCTTACTCTTGTTGTATTATTTGGTATCCTATGTGTTTTATTTGACTAATTTTACTCTTAGCTTAATTTTTAATGTCTATTTAATTACGTAACTACTAGTGATTGTAAGTTTTAGATAAAAAGTAATTTTTCCAGTTTTACAGCAAAGCTTTTATTGATTATTTATACATTTTAAACGGCTTGTGGTTTTACCCTTTTTAATATTTAAACACCTATTTAACTTATTTTGTAGAAACATAAAGTATCATTATTGATAATTTGTTTCTGGGATTCTGATTCTCGTCCTTGTTGGTCTTCATATCGGAGTTCTGATCCTGCATTCAAACCCTTGATTCGTTTTTATTTTTTATTTTTTTATGCTTAATCATACACTTTATACGAAATTCTTACTCCTGATTTAGTGTTTGGAATTTTAAACATGTATTCGAATGCTAAATTATATTTTTTATGTTAAATAATCAGTTGCTAAATTTGAAATCGCAAAGCTTATAAGCTTTAATATTTTATTTATGTACAAACATGTAACACATATTGTTAAGGACAGCAGTGTGTGGGTATACACTCTCCTAACTAAATTACCTTAACTAAATGTAATGAACAAAAGTGCAAGTCTTTCTAATATTAATTAAATTTAAGTCAACTTGATTTCATTTCATGTTTTGTAAATTGTTTTGCGTCGGAGTAAAAATGATTAATATTCTTGATTTATAGATGATTAATGCTTTAAAAAAACCAAAACGGTATATGTAGCTGTGTATGTATGAGGGAAATCCCCAAAACTAAGCCTAAAGTAAATTAATGATGATAATGATTATATCATTTAATTTATAATTTTATGAAATAGTATAACAATAATAGTATGTACATTGTCAAGTATTTGCAGGAGCCAAAAAGAATTCAACTCAATACAAATTACTAGATTATCTCTCAATTCGTTTGCAGTGATAGGGAAGAAAGAAAAGAAACGAATATTTTACTAATTCAAGTCTGTGCACATATTATTTATTAAGAGTATGAGGCGTGCATTACATGGATCGCATTTTATTGAAAACTAAACTAACTCAGAAACCATCAGGTATGTATCGCTTTGCCAGTGACTGGCGACTTCGTTCATTGAAAAAGTTCAATGAACCATATGGCTTTAATGTTGTAACTCTTCAGACCAAAATAATAAAATTATTTAGATTCTGTCTGAAGATCCCTTGCTTCTTAGGTTAAGGTAGTGTTGTACTAAGTGCAGCGAGGGGCATTAATTGTGTTACCCTGCCACGTTTGAGGGTGTAGGAATTAGAAATATTGTATATTATTATAGTAGTAGGTAATTATTTATTTTTATAGGAGTTCTTACACTGTTATTAACGAGTAATGTTTATTCTAATTTTCTTTCTTGTCTGTTATCTCCTCGCCCACGAATCTTCAAGCAAATAGGTACTTTCCTTCTTACGTATATTTATTGTTGGTAATGTGATGCAAGTACAGGTAGTGGTCATTGAAATTAAAAGAAAATATTAATTGTAGTAAATTCATCTTTCTGATTTACAGCAGTGGAGTTTTCAGTATTAGTATTGCTATCACAGTTTATCGAGGGACAAACCGAGCAGTTTGGTTGGATGCTTAAAATAGAATGGTTCTCATGTTATTTTATATTTAGATGAAATCAGGTCTAGGTTTATTTTCCAAAATTAGTGCCAGGGATTTCTCGACATAAATGTCTCCTAGTTGGTCTTCCGGTACCGTTCATAATTATTTTGTTTATTTGTCAAGAAATGAGCTGCCCAAATTCAAAACAAAATTACACTTATCTCAGCTTATTTAAACTGATCGAATCACTTTACTAGTTTTGGAATTTTAATTTATGTGAATGCCTAGGCCTAAATCACTTTACCCTTACTTACCCGACTTATATATTATTTTGTATAATCACACATACTAAATTAACCTAGGCTACTACTGATTAGAATTAGAACTATCGTACGTGTGGCCTTGAAATAAATGTTAAGCAAAAATAATGATGCGTATTGTACTGTGCATGTATGTACAGCCTGATAAAATTTATAACTACATTTTAAATTTAAAAACATACAATATTATAATGATTAAAAGTCACAACATATTACAATGTGCAAAAACAACCGCTGGCTGGCTTTGGCTTTTGCTTTCGCGATTTTACTTTTAAATATAACACGAGATTATAGAGGACGTGCCAAGCTATTGTAATTCAATGGAACTAAAATACAAAGGCTTGACACCTTTTTTCAAACAAAATTGGAATCTGTTTTTTATAAGTTTGTAGTGTAATATTAAAAATTAAATTATAATTTGTATATATTGAAACTGGTAATCGTGAGATAATTATGTATAAGTAGTCACAGTTGAAAAAATTGATGCGTTTACAGTGTGTGATATCAAATGAAATGATAAGATTTTTTTAAAATGATAGCCATTTTTGTTACAAATGTTTTTATGAGTAGTTCAAGTATAATAGGTTTTTGTACAACTCTAGTCGAGTGTGTATCCAGTAATGTTTAGTGTCTCTTTTTTTCGCAAATTTCTATTACCGATTGACCGATCACATTAATTATTATTATCGTTTGCTGAATGCTGACGACTGTTTGATTTGATTTCTTGTCTTTGTGTCTCTGATAAAGTCTTTCATACACAAATACAACCCTCGACCTCACCTTTGTCTCGTCATCATCATACTCAAAAGTAAAGCTGTGTTTTTAGTTATTTAGTGTCAGAAATTTAAACATCCAAAATTTGGAGTGTAACATTATAGTAGCTTTACTTAAGAATATTATGTATACCAAACCCCCAAGGATCTGGCATGTAGCCATGAAGCGACATGAAGCTCTGGAGATTCTAAAACGTAATAACATAATAATGTTTTTTTATTTTTATTTGTTTTTTTCGACACAATTTGGCACTTGATGTGGACATGGGCGAATTCGAGGGAAATGTACATACATGAGTGTCATTAATAAATCGCCATTTTATTCAGATATTAAATGCTATATGATAGAATTATGTAGCGGTAGTAGTAGTACCTATGATTGCAGATTAGCTACAATAAAATATAGCCTACAACAAGTACAATACATATTATACATAATTAATAATTATATACCTGTAAACATTACTAATTGTAAGTATGACAATTAATAACTATAATACTATGATGTCAGTAGAGTCTTGATCGTGCGGATCGTGTGAGTACAGACAAAAGTATAATTAATTGCATTGAGTGGAGTTAGTGTATGAGTAGAGTTAGCCTACACAATAATTAGTAATCATATGAATATCTCAATGAAATCCAAATTATATCTCCCTTCTTTAAGGAAGTCTTCGTCTTCGTAACCGTCTTCGTCGTCAAGATGTACTCTTATTTAATTATGTATATAATTATGTATTTATAAATAATCATACACATATTCCTAAAGACTTATCACCACCCTATATAATCGTAAGCTTATAAACAATTACTATACACAATATATGTAGGACGTGTATACTAATAGCTACCTAAATATAATTACAATACATTAATTTATAATATGTAGGCAATATCTAACTAAATTATCTTTGATCTATATCTATATAATAACTATAATAATTATTGATGTACTACTTGTTACTTCTGTATTAACTGCATTTTTCCTATAATTTTAATGTATAGCTAAAATATATTTAGATAGATATGTAGCGATGAGCGTGTCACATTTTGTCATTGTCATCGTTCTTGTTGTCTATCAAACGTATCTCGTATCTTGTCTCGTGAAGAAATAAAATGTCATCAACGTCATTATCGTCATCGCCCTATCGTCGTGGGCAAACGTCAAAAATTACACTCCATAGCCCACACAAAAAAATATTCTAATTAATATAGACCTATCTAATAGTTATATAGTAACACTAAAAGGAAAAATGATATTAGGCACACATACATAATGTTATAATATTGTAAAATACAAATAGGATAATATATAGAATACCGGACACACCGAGGTGACCAGAGAAGCCGCTAAAAAAACCAAACATATGCATACTGTGTCTAAATACTAAGTACCAGTACAGACTATGGTGTGTGCATATAGTGCAGTATAGGATTACTGAGTAAAACGTACTGAAAGCTGAAAACTGTCTAGTAAAAATTGTCAGTATAGTTATAAAACCAAATATATTTAAAACAAATTAAAACGTATGACAGAAGCTTTGTTACTCTATAATAAAATGTAGACTAAAACAAAGAAGGAATACAATTTTATGTAGATTTGAGAGTAAACATACCAAGAGCGTTCACGCTTATGTTCGTCACTACTATATATTATGAATGTAAAAAAATGAATTAGCATATAGTAGTAAAATTATTAATAATTAATTGCTATTGCTGTAGCATTTACGATTACGATTTGAAAATGATTGTAATTGACGTTAATGTTATTTAAATCAAAAAAACAAAACGATGACCAGTGAATTGTTGTTATCAAGAAAGATGAAGCAAGCGTCGTTACGTAATTAATTATATATATATGTACATTACATTACAAATTATTATTATAACGATTACATTACAAATTGATGATTACGATTTACACGACATCATAATATTCTTTCAAAGAACACGATATTATATGTTATTTACCTATGCGTCTACAATTATAATAATTCTACACGGTACGGTTATATGTGCATAAATGTAGTAATAATTATATATACAAACTGATCATTTGAACTTTACAATAAAACACATGAATGAGTAATTTTTATTAAAATACTTTATTGTAACAATTGTTTTAACTCTATTTTCTTAGCATAATTCGTCATTCCTGTACGATATAATATACAGAAGAGGAAATTCAGCGGTGACATTACGCTGCTTTTTTTAGTTTTTTTCTTGGATCTACCTTACACTACTTACGCGATATTTACAATGATTATATTTCTCTTCTACCACATATATTTATGCCACAGAATGGATGGACTATATTTTACTAAGAAATTGGACGGACAAGAGATGTAAGAGAGAGAGAGAGAGTAATTAGGATGTACGAGTTGTCATAAAAGAACTGCTATTATTTTCACGGAAAGTCGAGATTTGATCATGAAGATCGACTACATCCACTTGATCAATCAATTGTACTTGTATATTTTGACTCTCATCTGGCTTCAGCTCCATCGCAAACTCACCCTCATAGTAATTGTGGCAGAAAGTGTCAATTCTCTCCAGAGCTATTAACATCTGGTCTTGAGGAACTGTGAGCACAATTCGGAAGTAGTCTGCATACTCGAAACACTGAACAAACAACAAAAACAATTTTACAAAATTCAAATACCTACATATATACAAAGATCTTACACTCTCTCAGTTTCAGTTGAAATTTTAGCATACAAAATAAATCAAAAATATCACAAAATTCCAATATGTATAGTGACTTTGTCTTTGACAATAAATCCTTTTTCCGTTTCTCTACTACACACAAACACACAACTATATAAAATAATTTATCGTGAATCGCGAGCATACAATTGAATGAGTGTGAATGACATAGCTGACAGGGATTTTATTTTCAATTTCTTCATTTTCAATACAGTCAATATTGCCATTCGCATCCAATAATGCAAAGGAATGACAAAGACAAACAAAGACTTCTCAATGTAAAAGTGTCACCTTCAAGACCAAGTCTGACTGAGTGAGTGTATTTTGTAATTTGTTTTTCTTTATGACAATGACAGGATAGGGGAGAGGGATAACGTCATACCTTTCCAGGAAGGCAAAACACAGACTCTTCGGAAACCAAACGTTCTACAAACTGGAATTCAGTGGCAAAATTTGGATATCGTTCCATTTCAATTCCCACCTGTGCAACAAGCAGTACAAACAAAACAGTTTTTTACAGTTTTTTAAAATTTTATATGATCAGTATTTTTATTTATATAAGTAAGGCTTCATTTTTCTATTAGAACAATATGAAAATGGATGACTAGACTTACCATCATGTACATGGCACCACGGGGTTTAATTGGCCTCAGTCCTGGACAAGCTTTTAATTTCTCAAATGCAAGTTCAGCATTAGCCTATAGATGAACATTATAAAAAATGATTTCAACTATTCACTAGACAGAAATAAAATCTGAATATAGCTTAGACACAAAAGAATTTTCTGTATTTTCTAGCATAGTAAAAAAAATAAAATTAATTGATTATGATTAGAAATGCAAGGTTCGTCTTTGCTATACTTGAACTTGGGCGATGGTATCTTCAAAGAATGATTTTGGAGTTTTACTGAGAATGTCAGGGAGCGCACCTTGAACTAATGTATTACTCCCAATAATCCTCTGACTAAGGGATTGTAAAGCTCCTCGGACCTTTTAACAATAATTAATTAAGTTTTAATTTTGTATCATCTATTTCATTGTATTATTTTGATTTTCCCGTCAGATCCATAATAATGGTAACATGTTCAGTTCAATACGATCGTTCCTCACCTCATTTTTGAAAGCATCCAGTCGATCATGAATAAGAATCCAGCCCATTCTCCATCCTGGAACCAAAAACCTTTTTGTCAACCCGCTACAAGTCAAGATGGGAACGTTCTTGCTCAGCTCTGCCAATGGTATAAACTCCTCTCCTTTAAATACCTATAGTAAGTACAACGCAGAGACAACCTTCATTTTTACCCCGAACAATCATTTTGTAGCATAAAATATTCTCTACCTTTAGAAATGCAATTACTTTACGGCCCCAGGGCGAACGAAAGACATGCTTTATAAACTTACAAAAAAATCATAGATTTCATCAGCAATGATGGGAATGGAATATTTGTCAGCCACATTGAGAATGCCTTTTAAATGCTCAGCACTGTAGACGGAGCCACAAGGATTACTTGGATTATTGACAATAATGGCGGCCGTATTCTTGTCAATTAAAGACTCCAAATGATTTAAATCCACTTCCCATTCACGCTCCGGCTACAAATGTAAATATAAAAATGAAACGAAGAATTGCACAAAATTAAAAAAAACGTCGTAATTATGTATGTATTGTGAGGGTTCGGGGGGCTACATAAACTTTTAACCTTTACTCATATTGCTTGAGATTAGAAAATATCTTTCTTCCAATCCAAATTCATTGATATCCAATTAATTTTGATTTATCTCACTAGACTAATAACATAGATATTTTTAACTTTTACTGTGTTACTTAAGTACTTACAATTATGCATTAGCTGCATTATTTTAAAGTTCAACGTGTCAGTAGGATCCGGATTTTTCTAGAATGTTTTTTTCATTCATACCGATACCACTCAAGAACTAACCAGTGAGTACTACTCTTCGTCTGCTCAAATTACAAAGGCTCTGTACATAACTGGAATGCTTTCACTCGAGTCCTTTCCCTCTCCCTACCATGGCTATACTTTATTATTAACATTACATCCTCCAAACTGCATCCCGTTAAAACATGCATCTACTATGTACATAGATCAATGCAATAGTACAATATAAATCCAAATTTTATACTACAACACCGCCATATCGTCTGTGAAGAACTAAAATTACCCATTTCCAATTTAAGCTACAATCAAAATGAGCTATGTCATAAAAACAAAATGATAAACATGCGTAAAATGTTAATTAGGTGTTTTTGATAGACGTAAAATGTTCTATTTTCATGTTATTCAACAATGCAAAAAGTCCTATTTACATATTTTTGAAAAGGTTCAAAATGTTCTAATTCCCTGTTTTTGAGAAGTAGCAAAATTTCTAATTCCATGTGTTTGAAAAGTGTAAAATGTTGTATTTACATATTTTTGAAAAGTACAAAATGTTCTATTTAAATTCTCTCAAGACATATTTGAATATTTCTATAATTTTGTAGATAGTTGATATTGTTTTTAGCTAAAACTGGTTATAGTTCATTTTGGTTCTTCACAGAAGATGTGCGCAATAAATGTATAATTACACAAGATAGTGACCCAACAGGAGGAGGTTAGAATTACCAAAATTATAGGCCACACTGGCTATATAGTGATCATTCTGAAAAACATACAGTAAAAGGAGATAATATTTCTACACAGCATTTAAAGGAGCATGACTAAATTAATTAAAAGTTTTGCTGTTTGCATTCCGTATCACTCATCAAACTCATCAAAACCTCATTCCAATAGTAATTCTTATTCACATTCCAAAACCACATGGAGTCCCTGCAGATATTTTCAAATTGAAATCAAAGACTAAAAAAGTATTCAATTTCTTATCGATGTCATTCCGCGTTTTGCGGTTCCATTTACTTCCCTATCTATTCCACAATGTTTTTCTTTATCATCTACAAGGTGTTAAGAATCGAATTTCAAATGTCTCATTCTAATGTGATTGAGATGTACTATGAAATTATATATAGTATAGGACGCACAAAATTTTCCACTCGTCATTCAACTAACAACGTCATAATTTCTTGTACGACTGCTCATCGCTTTCTTATATTGTTTATATATTTCTCCTGATTCATTTGATATTTTTGCATTGACTACAAATCTTAACCTGGAATGACATTCTATAATGATGGATGGCAAAAAAAATTACATCTGAATGTCTGAGTCGGTCTTCTGACTAATTATATTCTTGGTATAGAAATGAAATGTAAAAATGATGAACATAACAAAATTCTGGATGTGTCCGCATCCCTATGTCCCTATCATGATATGTCATATCATTCCATCTCTCGTATTTTTTTAACATAGATAATTACATACTAGTAGTAGTAATATTATGGATAATGGATTTGTATATGTATTTTGTACTGTACTTTGTGTGACACTAGAAAAATGACAGTATATGTATACATCTGTTAGATAGTCCTTATACAAACCCATATTATATATAAGTAAGGATGATAATAACATACATAATGATAGTAGCAATTTAATAGCTACAGGCACTCGTCTACTGCTATTTATTCTACACTATTATTTCCTCTCCTGGATCGTCTTACGGCGCCTCGATTTACTCATAAAATATCTCATTCCTGTCTCTTATCCTATCCTGGTCTGCTGCTCTACGTATAGAATACCAAATAATAAGTATACTTAACTTGTACAAAATACAAGTACGTCAACCAAAACCAACAGCATGCGCCTGGCGACTATAGCTGAATACCTACTACACACAATTGTATTGTCTTATTATTATGATTCAAACTTTTATGAGATAAATTTAGTATCCTCCAACTTACTATAAACTAAACTGTCAACAATAAGAGCGCGAGCCTACTTAACTCTACAATGACGAAAGGTACTAAACTAAATTGTAATTCATGGTGTGCACACTCAGGTCGTATTTTTGTGCCTTTAGGATAGTTGATCAAGTGTAATAATATTATGAATCCCTCTGATCAGTATAAAATAATAGTTTCTATGTAGGCATCATTTTTGAATTGAAGTTAAGAAGTTCAAATCTGAAAGGACTAGAACTGGACTTCAGACTTCAAGTACCTACCTGACATTGACTCATGCAATGTACTCAATGCATTTATATTATAAATTGATATCGCTCACAAACATCAATATGCTCACTAGTCAGAAACTTACTACGCCACTATGAACGCATATATCGTCTGTGAAGAAACAAAATGACCCATTCCCATGTTTAGCTAAAACCAATATCAGCTATCTACAAAAATATTCAAATATGTCTAGAGAGCATTGAAATAGAACATTTTGCACTTTTCAAACATATGGAATTAGAATATTTTGCACCTTTTCGAAAACATGGAATTAAAACGTTTTGCGCCTTTTCAAAAACATGTAAATAGGACATTTTCAAAAACTCCTAATTAACATTTTACGCATGTTTCTCATTTTGTTTTATGAAATACCTCATTTTGATTCTAGCTTAAATTGAATATGGGCCATTTTGGTTCTTCACAGAAGATATGCGATGCTGGGAAGAGGAAGATTTTTATTTTTGGGTCGATGTTAGGTAGTCTTACCAAAAGATTATATTGCTTTGTTGTAACTCCATAACCATTTGCAAGCGTTCTGTAAATGGAGAATCCGGGTCGAGGCATTAAAATATGTTGTCCTCTGGAAGCCAGGGCTGAAATGCATAAATCCAGGGCGTGTGAGCAACCGCTGCACAATATTACATCCTAAAGTTTTGTTTTAACAATCAAATCCAATTTATTTCTCTTCAAATTGTTAGAACCAGATTTTGGAGAGAAGACGTGTGGGAAAGAAACTAAATTATTAATTTAGTGACTATAAATTCCTTCTTTTTTGTTGTTGTAGGTAATTTACATTTGTGTTTGTGAGCTATTTGAGCAAACTTACCTGTGCATTGAGTGGAGCCTTGGGGGACGAGTAGTAGTCGGCGACGGCCTCCCTCGCTTTGGCATATCCATTGGTTGGTGCGTAGCCATTGTGGGTCATTGCAACAAGGGAGTTTTGAAGAGCTTCTATTATCGCCTCATGTGGTTTTAAATTCCCATAGATGGTCGGATCACCTGTGCAATTAAAAAGAGAGATCCTTTCATCAAATCACCAAAATTAAATGGTTGTTATTGGTTAGTTAGATAATATACAGGAATATAGGTCAAGTTGCAGTCTCTCATCGTCTAATTAACATATTTATCAACTCCTTGAAAATATGCACACAAATGTTTATAGACGCATGACGTACACACCGACAAAATACTAGCGAATTGATATTTCAATTCTCTTACAAGTTAGTACAGTCACAATCTTACAAAAAATTAATAGACTATAAAAACTTGTTCACGACGCAATGTATGCTGCTCAGCTTAAAAAATTCTCGCTGGTTTTCATAGTTTTTTAAATAGTTTTTTATACCCGTTTTAACTTAACTGGACGCGATCATAAGAACAAGTCATGATCGAATTTTATTCTCACAGCTGTTTTCTCCATAATCAATTCATACACACTTTATATAATACTTACATGCTTAATAATTTATATGTAAGGTGGGTCCTGTTCATTTTTTCTAGTTTTCGATTGCCACACAACTTACAGTCAAAATATTATTACGTCTATCCACTAGGAAAAGTAATTTATGTAGGACATTATAGTATGTATAAGATCTTACAGGACAAAAGCTCAACTCAAATGCCTCGCTAAACGCAACGTTTTAATGAAAAATTACGGAGCTGAATCCAACTTTTAAGGGCACTAATTCTAATGCAGAGTACTTTTTAAATTCTATTCTGTTGTCCAAACAGAATTTAGCTATTGCAGTATTTGACAAGAAATGTAACAATAATCCCCACCCCGCCGTATATAAACAAAAACCCACCTAAATATATTTCAAATACTGATAATGCTATTAAGAATCCCGAGTAATTATTTAATTTGCACTTTGTAACACTATTTAGCATCGTCAGTTTCGCAATTCGCAGGACAGAGCTTACTTCTTCTTCACAATCAACTTTCCATCAAGGTTGTTCAGTTTATTTTATAATTTGCATCTCAGCATTATAATATACTGCCGTATCGTGAATGGACTTTGAATTAGGTACATATTTCATGCAATATATTATTGAGATAACACTTATTTACCTAAACAGAGAAACGGAACCAGCGTTACATGGTTACCGATCTGGATTGGTTTTTAGTTACTACTAATTGTTAGTCAGCGTTATCAAAAAAGACCGTGGTGAAAGTTTTGTAACAGAGTGAGAGCTAATTATGGATAGGTACTACCTACTTCGTAATAATAATTATAATAATAACCTTACATGTTACACTTAACATTAAGTACGCTCCCAACGAGGCGTTGAATTATTGCAAATTTTTAGGTTACTAAGTTATTACGCATTTAATTATGACTTCTTTACTTTTCCTGAATGAATGTGGTCGTCTTTAGTCAGAACTCATAAGACCAGGGTTTTGATGTCGAATGTCTAGTTACCTTTCACGTCTCTGAGTGCCCGTGCAAAAACGATCGTAGAAATCACACAGGGGCGGACTGGCTGAATCACAGTAGGGTAGGTTGTCGTAATGGTGATCGGTCCGATAATTGTGATCGCTAAGTTTTCAACAGGAAAACGTTAGCACCTGCAATAGACGTATATGTAGCACGGAAGAACTAGCCCTGGAGTGCCTGGATGGAAGGAATTCCTTTACTGTCAGTGTTAATGTTTTCCTGGTAAAAACTGAGCGATCACAATTACCGGACCGATCATAATTACGTACATACACCCTACCTAAAAATTCATGATCTGAAAAGTGATTTAGGATTTAGCTGAAGCTTGGAATAAAGTATAGAAACTTAATGAAGGCAGGCAAAGAATCAATGGAGAAAAAGATAGGTGACGCTTGGGCCGGAGGATATTTTGGCGGGTGCAATGAAATATTGTTTTCCATTCATTTCATTTAAGGCATTTAGGCTTTTCCAAGGCAAGTTATAAAAAATTGTTTTTGTAATAAAAACTAAAGATGGTAACAGGACAGAAGAGTGTAGACACAAGAGTGCGGACAAAAGAGTGCAGCCATTGGAGTGCAGGGACATAAGATCGCGGGACTTTGGAGTGCAGACAAAAGAGTGTAGACAAAAGAGTGCAGACTAAAGAGTGCGAGACAAAAGAGTTTAAGGACGAAGGATCGCAGAGACACTGGAGTGCAATCCAAGAAAAACTATAAAATATAAAACTGCAAGTTGTGACCATAGTATATACACTGTGACAAGATCCTTAAACATACAACTCCTGCTTTTCCGTCGTCGTCGTCAGTTAGCAACTGCAACTAACCAACCAAGTTTAATGATGGATAGGTCATACAAACGGGTTTGTCAGAAGTCAGAGTACGAATGGTACATGATTTTACTATGGACTATGGAGCTAATACGTGCATCCTGGCTGTAATAAAATTAGGTAAGTTCTTTCTCAGTTCTTAAATAAAATAAGGAAATAATGAACAAAAGTTATTAAAAATCAACCAGAAAATAATATTATTATTCTAATCACGGCCGGTGTCACTCTCTCATGATCAAGTTTTCATTTAGCAAACCTCACATTCAAAACTTAAATAATTTAACTCCTCAAAGGCGGACGGGGACTATTTATGTGTGTGTAAGTTGAATTTAAATCCTGCTTTCAAAACAACCAATGAATTAACAGTGGTTGTTGTTTAGTTCAATGTTAAAGTATTGTTGTTGGACTTCGTAAAAGCAGTTCCATGGGTATTGAATCCTACCGGAGCAGTTCAGTTGATGTTCGTTCTCGTCACTCGTATTTAAACACATTACATGGGGTTGTTTTAGTATCTGTTACATAGTCAGGTGTCCAGTTGCAAGTTTCCAAGTTGTTGTGTTACAACTAATTCAACATCAACTAACCATGTATTATGCATCAGCCAGCATCCCTCTCAATCTAACCAACTACTAAAACTCAACATTTATTGCATGTTTGATATCAGGATTATCTTGATCAGTACTTCGGTACACATATATTACACATTAAGATGTGTTTTATTTATCAAAGTATTGATTTTAATGTTTTTGTAATTATTATCATGACTAGGTTCACGTTTCCTTTAGCCTCGCTGCTGCTGCGGTTTTACTTTTACTTCAACTCCATTCACTATTTTATGATTTGTGGGACTTGAGCTTCATTCTTCTTTTTTCTGCGATGTGACTGAACTACTAGGAACAGTCGTTCGTATAATATATTATTCAGTAAATGTGGACTGACGACTCTTATAAGGAGCGTGCACGTACGTGCAGAACGTGCCTAGCCTGGCTGGAGCATGGTAAGTAGTAGTAGGTACGTCAAGTCCGAAACTCGTCGGCCTTGCTCATTTCAAATTTTCGACGGACGGGGCACTGACAATATGACTGACGGTGGGGCGACTACGGACTACCAGATCCAATCTTCCCTTAGCTTGTATACCTTTACGTACGTTTAAATACTTAATTTCAATAATTTCTATTCAGTTACAATGTTATAACTTCTCCTATCTGAATTGGCCTGGAGTGAGTCTTTTCAGTTCTAACCCTTATGATGTGTTCTTAGTCAAATATATCCTCCCCTATAATACGAACATACTGGAGCTGGAGCTGGGGAACTGTGGCGTCTATATTAACTTTGGAGGGAGCATGTATAGAGCTGAATACTTTGCTGACATTTAATTTGTAACACGTAATAATTTAATACATGGGTACATACCATGTTATTTTTTATGAGGACAATAATTGATTTTCATATTATTATATTACAATGTACATTATTTTGCTAAGGCATTTTTCAGTTCTTTCGAACGTAAGTACCTATTTTGATATATGTACACGTGAACTTTTTTATCGTCGGGGACATTTTTTCCTGTAAGAATTTACATTCCAGGATGGAACGTCAACAAGAAAGAACGTCAGTCGTATGTATTTCCAATTTCTTTCAGTAAACAAACGGCGCACCTTAATTGAGTTTGAGTATCCTTTCTCAGTTTTTTAAATACGCATATGTCAAGCACAACTTGAGTCGTAAAATGTACAGGGAGATTAAGGAGGTATTTTATAATGCATGCTAATTGCTGGCATTATGACGTTTATTATGCGAGCCAAAACGTTCTTGGGGCATTTTTTGCGTTTAAATATGGAAACTTTATATTACCGTGACTCAACCCATACCGATACCAATGCTGTTAAAACGCGCAACTCGATTAAATAAATGAAAGCATTCGCTTTTGTCCTTTCACTGGATACGCGGACCCTTGAAGTTTGAAGCACTGCTTGATTCTCGGTACTAAATTAAAAGTGACACAAATTGTCATTCATGAGCAGAACCAGACGTACAAAAATCCCGTCAGTGTCATATTTTTGTGAGTGGCACTAATAATGCACTAGGATCTAGTCATAGACTGGCTCCTGGTTGTAAAACTTATGTCATTCTAGGTTCTATGGTTCGCTATGGATTTGTCTTTCAAGTTGGCTCACCCAAACGTTGTTACATCTTCCAATGGGAGATTTTCTAGAGTGAGAAGTAGGCGCATAATATAGAGTTAGCCATGCCGTACGAGTTTGAGTTTGACTAGGTTATGGTGGGTGTAAATTTAGATCTGATTCCAAGTAGGACACATCCAGGAATGTGATAAACGAGGAGAGAACTAGAGACGACTTGGCTCTCATGGCGATCATTTTTCACCAAAATAAAGTTGTGTAACTCTAACGTACTTATCCTCGCTGCAACTGTCTGCACATACAACGTCTGCGATAAAATAGCAACAGCTGACTGCACATTACGGACTGCTTAGTATTGCGTCAGTTTTACTGTCCATAGCCATTTTTGTGTTTGGCGATAATTGTGAGAGACCGACACGGAGACTCACGGAGTACCCGAGGCCAAATCAACGCAAGGGAATAACAACACTGTAATCTGTAAAATAGTCCATTAAACCATAAAGTATTTCGGTGCTAAAATGTGTGGCTGCGTGAGTGCGGATCTGGGTGGAAGTGTGCTATATAGCATTAGTACTTATACAGTACTTAAGTAGACTTATAATATTCTCTGTGAACTCCCGATCAGATTCTGCCTGTTTCGATGCTCCGTGTGCAACCGCGTGTTGTTGCTCGAGGATATAAAGAAAGTATGGATATAAGTATGGATATGGGATGCTATACGTAGGAAAGGATTTAGAGAGAGATTTGATATTTAATGATATAAAGCTCTTGTGTATATATCTATATAGATGGCTGCTGGATTCAGATTTGGGATACTGGGAATTGGTTTTGGGTTTTGATGGAGAAATGGACTTACCTATGGAAAGAGCAATCATCTGTTTATCCGGATGAGGCTCTAATTTCATGCTGTCCACAATTGATCTAATAGGATTGAAAGTGTTCTTGGCGAATTCGGAGGCCCGAACATTCCTCGTCCCATGGAGTCTGGAACCACCATGGGAACTTCCTACTGACTCAAGCATCAGTAGACAAACTTATCACAGTTGTCTTCCTCTCTTCCTCTCCTTCCCTCTCACGCCACACACGCTCTTCTCCAATTCTTCGAAATCCTTCTCTTCGTTCCTTTTTTCTCGTCTTTAAATTAAAACACTGACAATGAGACTCTCTTTCCCTTTGGCGAGTCTACAACTGTTTCCTTTACCTCTCGCACTGTCCTACTTATTCCTGCCTCTTTTCTTTTTTCTTTTCCCCTTTTTCTTTTTCCTTTGGATTACTGAGTACGAGAGACGGAGAGACAGTCAGTCGTTAAAATCCGTTTGAAGACTCGAGGAATCCTGTGCACACTTAAGCTTTCATTTGTCTTATAATGTGAGTCGATTAATGTAGCTTATTAGCGAGATGAGATGGGATGTGATTTGTGTCTTGAAACTCAAATATCTTCCGCCTCCGTCCTATTGCTCTGTATTTAAGTCTCTGTGAGTCCTATTATTATTATACTCGTTTGTTTATGTACTAATAATTATTTCGAAACCAACAATAACAATGTATGTCGTAATGGCTGTGCAGTTATAATAACAATTATTGCAGCAGCGCGGTCTTAAAAATAAATTGTTGTTAATGGTGTACTTGGTAATTGAAGTATAGTAGTAACCTTTTTGAGAATTACAGGAGGAGGATTGAGAGTAGACGCTTGTAGTAAAATGGATGCTGGCCCTGAAAGCTATCTCTGACTCTAAACTTTGTCACAAATGAAATGTGGTTTCAACAATTGCTGGCCTTAAAGAAGAAAATGTTGACTTTTTGAGAGGCGCAGTTTACTTCACTTTGAACATCCAATGTATCAGATTAGGAATTCTCTTGATTAAATTCATATTATATTAAACGTCTCTACGTATGTACCTACTGTGATCCATAGGTTTCCACGAAGCGTACATAGACATTATAGAGGTAGGTACATCTCTCTCTCGTTGTCTCCCCTACGCACACTTTACATTATACATTACTTTGTCATCTTTTTCCTCTATTACCTATTTTTTTTACCCACTGTCTTATTGTTGGAGAGCATCATCATCCACTTTACAATTGCCTGAGTGTGTCTATATACTGTTACGTGGACTGTATTGTTGAGCATGATTGGTGGATGAGGTGGGATGAACGCTCAAGAGCTCAGTTGATTGGGTCAAAACACGTTCTATTGCGAAAAAATATTCATCTCATATCACAAAATCAAGATTGTATCGTAATAGATGTAATATTTAATCCATTATAATTTTTCAAATGTTTTACCTGTACTAGTCATTGTTATTCAGAGAGCATGGCCATGGTTAGATTTCCATTTCTAGTTCGTAGTTGGTAGTTCGTGGTCAGTCGTTCTTCCACATTATGGTTTGGTACCTAGAACTTTTCCTTCATGAATTCAAATGTACTCGTGTGTTCTTCTCTCACTCAGTGAGTTCTAGTCCCTAAAGAACAACAAAACTGACAGCTCCTCTGACTCTACATCTACTCAAACATGGAAACTATACATATTAATATATAGGAAAGGTTGAGATTTGGGAATTGGGGATTTTGTGGTCAGGTAGCTTTGAGCTATGAGTTTTTCAAACTTTTGAATATTAGATTCACAAACACATTCTCTCCTCTCCTTTCTTTCTGTTCACAACTTGACTTTGATTTCTTACAGCCAGCACTTCTCCCAGTTGTTTCCATCTCTCCTTTATTTTTTAAACTCACCTACATTATTTATTGTCTTCTACCATCCTTTGGACAACCACTGTTCGTAACAGCCCGTTTCGTGGATGGGTTTCCAGCACATGACAATTTCACATTGCGCCCCGTTTTGTGGAAAATAATTCTGTTCTCTGGAAAATGGTTTTCTCATGATACAAAAATGCTTCATAATATATAACTGATTGTGGGCGATTCAGCGCGATCCTCCAACTTTTCTATATTCACCTTTTCTGATTGACTAGAAGACTGCTCCATACTTATTGTTGGATCCAGATTGTACGCTGACTGATTCATTTTACCAGCATATTGTTGAGTCAGCCCTTTTTGAACCTCGATCACTCACTATCACGTGTACAATCCAGCCTATTGGTCCCACATGATTAGCAATACTAGTTCTAGCTATGTCTACTGGGTCTCAGCAAGTTTCCTACATGGCATTTCCCCAGAACATGAGCGAGGGTTTCTTTCTTCGTGCAGTGTCTGCAGAGGGATGATTCTAGGGAACGACCTGGAATTAGCTTTAACTGGATGAACATTAGCAGGCATTTTTAATGCATTTAACCAGTCTGAAGACGCTCAACAACTTTTTTCAATAATAACTTGATTACGATACAGACGTTCTTTGCAAATGTACATCATTGATTTCTCAAAACTTCCCTTTGAATTTTGTCTGACTTAGTTTTGGGACTCTAATTCAACTAGGCGTGCCCTTGATCCTTAGTTAGCTCCAAAGCTACATTTCAACTTTCTACTTTGGGCTTTATAAATATATTTTAGTGTTTATTAATTTCTTAAAATTCTTGTTTTGACTTTTAATGCAGAAAACGAACGGCACCCAAAAGGAAATAATTTATCTTGTATGAAGCAGGTAACCTAAAAACGGAGCATTTTGAAACGGCTGCTGCTGCAACGAACAATGGCGGATCCCATCCTTTAATTCAATATTCATATAGTCATGTACTTTGCCTTCTTCTTGGTTGAGGTTGTCGCTATATTATTTATAATTATTCCTTGCCAACTCTACATAAGGAATGTACTTTAGCTGTATAGTACTTGACGAGTCATATTATCTAGTTTACTCGTATGTTTGTATGTTTCTGAATTTCCATATTTCCATTTTCAATTCAAAAGATGTTATGCTCCAAGTCCTGTGTAGACTCCTATGTTTTCGAGTTATGAGTTTGAGAAAACAACGTTTATTCAGAGAGAATATTAATCAACTGGTTGCATAATTCTTTTTACTATTATGAGTTTATAATAATGTCAAGTGTATAGCTTTGAGCTCAGCTCAGCATTACACTCAGAACTATATAAGTATGTGCAAGTCTTCATCCACTTCTTCTTCTTCTTCTTTGCTGAGTACACAATAACCTGATCATCATCTGATTCTGAAGTAGTAGTATATTATACTAAGGTACTTACTACGTTTTGCTTACTAGTAGTTGCATATAAGTATACATACTTTGTCCATATAGCAACTAGAACATAGTAATTGTTATATGAATTCATGACTCTCTCAACAGTAAATTTAAAAACGACTGCAGGCACATACTTTGGAGTTTTACAGAGTTTGCAATCCAGTATCCAGTGCCAGTGCCAGTGGTTTGGAATTTTGCATTTCATTTCGCTTTTCCCTTTGCCATTTTTTAAGTTTAGCAATTCTGCACAATTTTTAATGCAATTTTCCTTAACTTAAAATAGCTATAACATTATTTGACATTGTTAAAGATGAAAGTAAGAAATGTAGCAGTGTTTATTATATGTATATATTTTATTGAACTTTGAATATAATTTTTATACATGATAGAATTTGAAAGCAGATTATACATGCGATAATTATCATTAGAATTAGCAATGGCATTGGCATTACATTTATTGTATTTTATTTACTAGAATAGAATAATGCAATTTAATATTTTTTTAATTTTCATCGAATATATGTCATATCCATTTGTATGTTGTTTTGCTAATTCTTTCAAACTCTGTCTTCAAAATTATCATTTCTTTTAAAATTTTTTATGTATGTACATGTATAATTTCAAATTTCATAATTAATAATATGATTTAATTAAAATCAACATTGACATTTTGTATGTCATAATAAATAATAAGTAATAATATTAATATAGCGTATACATTGAGGTTCTCATACGATGTAACATATTCCTTATTTAGCAGAGGAAAATCAAAATAATGTATAATTTTGAAATTTTTGCCGGCTGGCTGACTTAGGTTTTTTTTACATTCATCAATTTCTTTAGGCGTTTTAGGCAATAAATTAAAAACTTTGGCATGTATTAATATTTAACTATGGCCTATACCTACTTTAAGATAGTGTATTATTCAAATTAATGTAAATATATAAAATGAAACAATCCAAAGGACACTGTACTGTAATTCTGTAACGGTTTTTAAATGAGAGAAAAGGCCCCGTTTTCCATATCCGTATCCGTAACACTTTCTCATACTTTATAGTCTCGTCATTGGATTTGAAGACCCAATCACATGGGCCTTGTGTTTTTGTGTTAATCTTTTATAAGTAGGCAAATAGTATTGCTACAGGAGGTTTGAAGTTTGAGTTGGACTTGGTTTTCTTTTGTCCGGCTCCTTTTGGTTTCTACAGTGGAATTTCGTCTTGTATTACCTGTAAATGTGAATGGAGCAAAAATCATTACTATATAATATTTCCAAAAGTATGCTCTTTAAATAAATGGTAGGGTGGGGGCATACAACTGGGTCTGAGTGATAGTCGACGGTAATAGTAATTTAGTATTCATAATCTTATACGACTATATGACTGCGGTGCAGGACGGGAAATATTCATAAAATGCACAAGAGTTGTAGACTTGGATGGAGCGAAGTAATTAATTAAATTGAAAATCAAATTTACTTGTAAAAGTTTGAGTCGGAAGTCAGCATCTTTGGTTCCATGGAGTCTGTGGGGAGTCTTTTTGTGGGCTCTCTTCACAATGGTCTCCAAATCGTCGTTGCTCAAGATGGAAATAGGGTCCAATCGATTTTGCCAGATGAGCAAACCTAAATACTCAATATAGTGTCCCCTGAAAAAATATAGGAGAGAGAAAATAAAATTAGGGGAAAATATTTGACGAGAAAACTTTCTTCCAAATCCCCCCGCGTCATTCCGTAAATCCGTTCCGTTAGCTTTTGAATGCAGTGAATATGACTTTGTCTGTTGCTTTCCTTTTGGCTTTTAGATTTTACGTTCAGCTCGCGTCCATGACCGTGTTAATATTATACATAAAATGGCAGTGACATTCTCTCTCTTTCTGACACACAAAACGTGACTTTGGGCTCGTTGTGTGTCTTTGGTTACGACAGACCACAAATATGCACATGTTGGCACCATACTGGTGGTCCTCCACATTATATGCCGCGTGTAGTAGCCAAATTCTCTCACAAAATTACATATAATGAAATGTTCCAAGTTGAGTGTAAAAGTTTGAAAGTTTTTTTTGTGCAAAATGGTAAAAATTATTATGAAAGTATAATTTTGTTGGACGATAGTAGTGTGAAACTTACTGACAGACAGTTGCAAATCCGGGCGGAGCGTCATTACCACAAATGTCATCTTGAAGACCAGCTTCTGTCTCTTTTTGAATCGATACCCGACATCTTCTTCGTCTTTCAGTCTGTGACTCCTCTATCACTTCTTCACTCAGATATGGAATTGCATGATCCTAAAGCGCCGATAAGCATAAAGAAATAACGTGTGAGCATTTTAATTTGACAAAATTCAAACTTTATAAATCCCATTATTTTTCTTACAACATTAAATAATGAAATTAACATATTCATTTCTTTTGAAAATTTACGTGTATTTTAAATCATGGTTAAACATTTAAATGATTGTTTTTTTTTTGTTTTTTAGTTACCTCCAATAATTTGGCGAGGAAGGGTGGATCTTTATCACGTAAATAGAAGAGACAATTCCTGGGGTGATGAGCATGAAGTCCAAGTTTTAAGCAGAAAGGACCAGCATTGCATTTGGTGGAGAGGCGGAAAGGAGCGGAGCAGCCTGAGCAAAATTCAAATTTACACTGAGAACAAGTCAAGTGCATGCAGCCACCACGTGCTAAGAAAAATTTCAAACGACATCTTGGACACTCAACACAGTTCTCATTCAGGTAGTCCACAATTGACTTGGTTGCATCATCACACAGTTTCACTGTATTCTGATCACGATGATCATGAGTCCGGTCCCACTGTACACATTCCCACAAACCACGAAACCACACAAAAAATTAATTAAATCAGGGAGAGAAAAAAAACTTCAAAAAAAAAACAAACTGAAACCAACGAGAATCATTCGTTACTATATATTATAATTAAATTAACAGGTGTGACCAAAGTCCAAATTTTATACGTTAATGTCAAATTACCGGCTCGAGGCAAACTGCACACGTGACGGCGCTACAATCTGGGCAGACCAATCGCGTTTGCATAGGCTCCGTAATGAATCCAGAGGAACACTAATGAAAGTTGAATTTTAAAATGCCTTACTTACTAACTAAACATTATTTTATGAAAAGAAAAATTAAATAGGCAAAATTAAGGTAATTTCACACCTTAGAGCACCATTTAAAGTTGGGAGTGTTGGAGAGTGTGTAGTCGCGAAGCTTCCTTTGAAACATTTCATGATGTTTGTAATCCAGAAGATTCTTGAGTAAAATATCCAAGTGATTGAAATAATCAACGGCTACATCCGGATCTTCAAGGAGTTGTAGCTGGGAGGGTTCTTTACAGAATGGACAGGTCGCATCCAAAATCCCATGGTCACGGATTTGAACCATGAAATAATCCCTTGCACATGTTTTACAGCACCAATGCGTGCAGCGGAGCATTGAAATCATCTGTTAAAAAAATGTGCGGTCAGTCGGTCAGGTGACCATATGTACTTACTTGTATGAATTTTACAGAATTAAATTAATTTGTTTTACAAAGTTTTGATCAAGTTTGAGAGTAAGTTAGTTAAAAAATAAATGTATATGAATATGTTGAGAGTGTTGAGTTTTGGCATACGTGGGTGGCACTAAATTTCCCAGTGCAGAGCAAGCACTCCTGCTGTAAGTAACTGAGAGCTTGGTAAATGGAATTGCACTCTTTGGCCGCATGAACAGAGTCTTCTTCTGTGAATTTCATGTCCATGAGTTGAACGGCTAATTCCGCGTGTTCAAAGCATTCAGAGAGCCCCTCATCCATTAGACGCTTTACTTCTGGCTGCCAGTGTCAATTTTAATGCCCAATATTAAAATCAAATTAAATCGCTCAGAGTTTTGTATGTATATGGGAAATTAATTGTGTTATGCAAATATGCACTTCCTCGTTCGTACCTTCACTTCCTTCACAACCTTGACTACGACAGGCTCCGCGACGGGTGCGGGTCCCGGTGTAGGAGTAGGAGAAGGTAGTGGCTTCGTTTCCGCTTTCTCCTGAATCAAATTAAAACATGAAATCCTGTGTGTGTAGCTCGTGGGTGTTTTTGATTATTTTGTGTGGGATTTTATTCTATAAGACCGGAGTATAGTTAACGTACTTGAGCAACGGCGGCGGTAGCAACCACTTGTTGAATTTCCCCTGCATCTTCAGTGGACTCAGAAGCGAAGGGTTCCAAATCCAAATCGGAAGGCTGCGGTTCTTGTTGCTGGACGGGCTGCTGCATTTTCTCGTAGATTTCTTCAAGAAGATCATCTGGATCCATGTCACTGTGTGTTCCAATGCTCCCACTGGACTCAATGGAGAGATCCGCATCCTCATCATCCCCGATGCTCGTCTCATCCTCCATGCTCTCATCGTCCATGTCCTCATCGTCATCTTGAGGGACCATGGCGCGATTAATATACTCTGTCAAACTTAAATTATCTCCATTGTCCACCTCCTCATAAATTGAGGCATCCACGTCCGCCTCTCCCTCAAACTCAGCCTCAATCGAGTCTGTGGACTCGACGGATCCTTGCGCGTGCAAAACTTGTGATCTCACATTCTTCCCACTACTTCCAGTCGTCGACGAGGTATTTCTCATTATCCCGTCAGCTCCATTCTTCTCATTCTCCTCAGCCGGATTTATATCTTTTTTGGAAGTTGTGACCGGATTTAAACTTTGTTTTTTCCCGACTCCCCTCTCCTTTGGCTTAGCCTCAAAGTTTTCTTTCAATGTTTTCTCTTGCCCAAATTTGACATTGCTACTGCTCAGTGGCTCCAAAGTTGAGGTTGGCAGTTGAGTAGTTTGGGCCTGGTTTGTCATTGTGCTGCTCGTGGTCCCGGGTCCGGATGCAGCTGAAGTTGTGGCATAAAGTTCTTTATTTTTTTCAACCTCGGCTTCTTTCATAATTTTAATTCTTTGCTGCTCGAGTAATTCCAAAACTGCCTCCATGCTAAAATGAAGTTTATTCTCAACTAACTTTTCAGCTCCTTCCGTAGTAGTACTTGTGGTGGGATTCAGTTGGATGGGAGTTTGGAAGGAGGCTCCTTGCCCCACTCCAGAGACCAGCTTCCCTTCATTTCCAAAACCAGATGGAGCAGGATCTGTCATTCTCCTTCCACTTCCACCTGGAATTTCATGCTGGGACTGGGACTGGAATTGTCCTGTGGACACTGAGTGTGGAGCATAGATTGAGTCTTCCGTGGTGTCAATGCCGATGTCAGTGGCGATGACGCTCGTTAAGGATGGGTGTACATCGGGGGTGGGAGTGGGATGCTCAGTTTTCGAAGACTTATTATGAGGCGCAGCATTTCTGTTGATTTGGAAATTTTGCAAGAAGTCACTCACAAAAGCCTCAGACTCCTCTTGGTCCGAGGAAGAGCCAATGTCCTCCTTCGTTTCGGACTCTGTCAGATTTTCGTCGATTGTGATGGCGATCATCCCTTCTCCTTCCGTCGCATCCATAAAATGCTCATCGGACTGATCTGAAATTAGAAAATATCAAAATCACCAACTCATTGTAATTAATTCTACTTATTTAATTTGTCCTCTCTTGGAAGTTGGACGAACGCAGACCTTCTGATAGCGAGTTTGATCGAACATAGTCAGGCTGCTGGGTCCGGGTTCCTACTTGTTCATCCACATTCTGCTCTTCGTCCCGGTTTTGATCCACCACCTGACCTAGTGAAGGGGACGGCTGAGTTTCCTTTACATTCAAATTCGTCCCAGGATTCGTTGGATTCACTTCCTCGTACAATTTTGAATTATCCATCTCCTGCTCAATGAGTTGATTTTGGTTTTGCTGCAGTGGTTGTTGCTGCTGCTGCTGCTGTTGTTGTTGTTTACCACCATCACTGTTGTTACTCACGCCAGGGTCTGAGTTGGGAGAGAAGCTGGACGCAGTGCTGCCTGAGGACGTGGAGGGGGATGAGTATCTTTTCGGTGGAGCTGCCTCATTATCCAGTCCTATTGGTGGACCCCAGATTTGCATGAGAAATGGTTTCAGCTGAGCCTTTGACAATTCAACATAAGCCGAGTCTAGTTTCCCATGATTGGCCGTCAGAGATGTGAGGATATCTTCACGGAGGAAATTTCCCCGGGCTTGTAGTTCTAGAAACTTAAAAAAAAATAATAACATAAAAATTAAAAACATTTCCTCAAAAAATATTATGGTTCATATCATTATGACGAAGTCTTGAAAAGTTGTGGAGCAGGAACTGAGTGTGTACATAGCTATTGTGTATTCTTATATAGAAGTATAGTCAGTGTATAATTTAGTTTGGTTATACTTTTTTCCGTCTTTGTTCCACACATTCTGTGACGGCGACCCAAACATTTCCTCTGTGTTGCCGGAGGGCTTCCTTCGCTTCTGCAGTCGAGATGGTTCCCACTTCATTCCTCTCGTCACCTTTCTCTCTCCCATATTTCGTGGCGAGCGTCTGGACCGTCTCCACCATATTGCTCCAATTGTCCTAGAATAGAAGAGCGGTACTCATGAGTGAGGAGACATGCATTTCCATAAGGTATGAATTATAATCACCTACATGCTTATTCCGAGTGCGTTAGTGCAGATTAAATAATGGTACATGCACGGAGCACTCATAAGGATCATTCCTCATTCATGTGGTCTCATATATATAAAAGTAATAATAATAATTAATTTAGACTAACGAGAAGTTGAGGATTTGACTGTAGCATGTAGCAGAGCTCTTTCATTCCATGTCAGGCTAATTACTCAATGCCAAAAAGACATGAAAGAAGCAGAAAGTAGGGACGTGAGAGTGTATTTATAACTTGTGAGAGAGTTTGTATAATAATCACCATCATTATGAAGATATCGCTCGAGTAATACATTATAATAGTTATATATGTTTTGCCAAATGTCTTCTTGGAGCTTCTAGTCAGTAGTCAGCAACATGTTTAATGACTCTCTCTCTCTCTCTCTCTCTCTCTCCCTGCCACATTTAAATCCTGGCTAATCAATGAATGATAAAGTATTCTGGATTCTGGTTCGTCTATTGACGTCGCTCTTCTATACAGTCAGTCTCCTTACCTACACAGACCCCCTTCTAGTCAGACTGCCTAAGTAAGTACCTACACTAACTCATATTATTTATTACAGGATGGAGATGGATTGGAATTGCTGAGCTTTAGTTTCCAGAGGAGAAATGCAGACTCATCAAAATCCTGAGAGCAAATACAAAATCCTCGTGAAAAACGAAACAAGAGAATCATAGTCAGTCAGTCCAACCAACTCCAAAGCCAAAGCCAAATCCAACGCGGTAGTCATTTCCAATTCGAATTCCAATAATTCCAATGGCATTCATATGCATAATAATAATATGCAAATTTGCTGCCTATATAGAGTACAGTGGAGTAGAGTAGTAGGTTAGCGGTTAGGTGTATCTGTATAGTGGCAGTTGAGCTCTTGCAATCTGATCGACGGACCAACTAAAAGTAGTGAGAAGCAGTAAAGTTCGTAAGCGCAGAGCCTATTGGACGTCCTTGAACTTTGGCATATCAGTGATCCATAGACATGATCATCCATTAGCCATGAACATCATGTTCTCATTCTCTAATACTTTCTTAAAATAAACATGGAATAATCATAATTTTGGCATTTAAATCCTCCTCGCCACATTAACTGTACAAATATATGAATGTGTAAATAATACAAATGCGCGGAGCTCTCTGTCTGTGTGCACAGTCCGCCCTCCACATTATTTCCATCTCTCGTACTCATTCTCCTTTCCTTTGGCTAATCTCCGTTCACACACGATCCAGAATGTAAAGCCATTAAATAATACTTTATACTTATGGAATATCTCCCTTTGATTCTCTCGCATGTCGGGTCCGTAGACGGTTTGACTCGTAATTGTATAGTGCAAAAGATTTTCAGTCTCTTTCTCTTATAGAACTAATCCTGAAATCCTATAGTAGAGTAGACTACAGGGAGGATTAATAATTAATTACCTGAAGCCATTTGATTGGATTCCTCTCACCACACATTCGGAGTGCCACTTGTACATCTTCCGGTGTAAATCCAGACTCGGCTGCTTCCTGAAAAAAATTCAGTTAAAAATTTACAATTTATAAATCTTAAAAGGAATAGGAGTAGGAAGTTATTGTTGACATTTTATAGTGTGGATTAGTTAGAATAGAAATAATATCGTCTGGGAAGAACAAAATGGACCCATATCTAATTTAAGCTACAATCAAAATGAGCTATGTCATAAAAACAAAATGAGACACATGCGTAAAATGTTTTAAGAGTATTTGAAAGGTGTAAAATGTTTCATTTGCATGTTTTCGAAAAGTGTAAAATGCTCCATTTGCATGTTTTTAAAAAGTCTAAAATGTTCTATTTGCATGTTTTTGAAAAGTGTAAAATATTCTATTTACATGCTTTCAAGACATATTTCGACATTTCTTTTAGATAGTGGATGTTGGTTTTAGCCAAAAATGGATATGGGTCATTTTGGTTCTTCACATAGACGATACATTGAAAATTGTATGTACGCTTACTTTAAGGAGTCGAGCCAGTTCAAATTCTTGATTTCTTGAAGAATCTTTTCGTCGTCGATTGACCAGATCCTCAATGGATGCAAAATAGTCGGCTGGGGTAGGGAATCGATCCCATGATGGTGGGGGGTATGCACGGAAATCTTGATAGAATCTTCCTCGTGGTGGACTTGCATCTCTTGATGGTGGCCCAGATAATGGGAGACTCTAAAAAAAATTAGAATATTAAAATTAAAATTAAATGCCATGTCATTATTAGAAATGGAATTATTAGAGCGTATACAAAAGTACTCTACTCATCATTTAAAAACTCAAAGCCTAAGTATACTTGAAAAAATAATTAATTGACGAGAATACAAATTTAAATACAATAATCAATGACGGTTTGCATAGTCATAATAATGTTGGATAATTATGGAGGATAGCGACAGGGACAAGATAATAATGTCTTGTCATTTTTGATGGTGTCTATAACATAATCTTGATTCTTAATTCGAGTCAAAGTCAAAAGTCAAATGAATGAGGGGAATTGAGAAAATTTGTATATGTATAAAAAAACTGTTGACGTCTATTAAAATTAATTGATAAAAATCGAGTTGAGATTTTGCAATGAAAAAAGTTCTTATCGGCTCCATGCAATTTATTTTTATAACAACTTGACATTGAAACTTGAAATCTTGTATTTTATATTATGTATTTAATTATATAATAATAATTATACAGTCATAATCTTCTCATGGGAGATAATTACTACTCGCTTTAGATAAGGTTGGACAGACATTTGAATGAGAGACTACATTATGCGGACATTAGTAATTAGTCCAGGCACCGAGGGCTAATAAGCGACGAGGGGAGGTTATCGCAGAGTTGTGATTGTCGGGATATTTCATTCACGTTCCTAATCTCTCTACATGTCTACTTTTACATCTTTTAGACGGCGAGTGTGTCTTTTACTTATTTCAGAGATTTTGCACACTGCGACTGCAAACTGCAAAAATGTATAATAAATCGACAGTCGATTGATTTCATATAGTGGAGATGTCGATGTGGGTATAGGTATAGGAATAGGAAGAAAAATGCAAAAATGAAAATGTGCCGAGAATGTGCTATAATTTTTAATTCTGCATATGAATGGCCACCCACCCGAGTGTCACTGGCGAGAGAATGACGACTCGAGGATCGATACAGATGCCGTCCCTCATTGGCCTCCATCCATGGGTCACCGCTCACAGCCGAGGTTAAATGTGTTGACATACTTCGCTTTAATTTGGACTGCTGTTGGGATCGACGGGAGTAGCGAAGCTCTTTATCTGACATTTCCTTCAATGTTCGACCACCAACGCCACTCGGGACTTGTTCCTCCTGATCCAACAAATCAATCGCAGCCACTAATGATGTTTTCGAAACGGATTTGAGTTCTAATTTCCCAGCTGGTAGCTCTTCGTATGTCTATCAGAAATGAAGTAAATTAAGATTTGCAACATTAAAATCATCACAATTTGCAATATATGTATAATATTTTGTCAATATTAAAAATGTAATTTGCTATTAAACATTGTAGGTCCTATGTATAGCTTACTTGCGTGGAGATGCTCTGGGGTGGTGGAGACGTTCCCTTTGATGTTTTCATCAAGGACGTTGCCTTTGAGCTCGTTTCAACAAGAGCAGTTCCGTTTCCGGACCCGGTCCCGGTTCCAACTCCGATCCCGACTGCAACAGTCAAGGCTGGGGATATAATGGAAAGATCCTGTATTGAGGTGGATGTGGATGTGGAAACCCCTGCTGTGGCCGTAGTAGTAGCCGTACTGGTACTGGTGGCTCCCGTCGACTTTAAATTAGGACCCGATTTTGATTTGTTTGAAGCACTCGACTCGACACTGGACATTTTTTTCAAAGCTGGTTTCATTTTAATTGGCTTGGTAGGACTGCTGCTCCCTTCGGAGGACGCCTGTGACGACGATTTATTCACTCCATTTCTGCTGTAGTCCCTGTCAGAGTCTTCTGTGGCTGTTGTCGTGGTGGCGGTTCTTGTGTATGATTCCTTTTTAAGATTGCCACTGAGGTATTTAGGGGCTGGACTCGGAGGGGAGGACCCCACACCCGTCGACACCTGCTGTTTCTTCGGCTCCTTCACATCTCTGTCCCGGTCCCTTTTATTGCTACTGCTGCTGCTACTCCCACTAAAGACTGTGCTGGTTCCAGAAGGGGTGGTTGCAATCGTCAACGTTTGCAGGGGGATACTTCCATACACTTCCTCGTTGCTGCTCGTCAACGGCGTTTTGGGCCTCCGCTCACGGCTCATGCTTTTCTTCCGATGAGCATGGTTCCCGGTTCGAAAATTGTCGCGATGGTTCAAGTGGGCATTTGCGTGAGCATTGGGACTCACATGGACGACCATGGAGACCGGGACTGGGACGGGGGAGCGGACGACCTCCACTTCCTCGTCCTCGTCCTCGTCACTGTCGTCCTCGTCGTTCTCTTCAGAGTCTGGCTCGGAGCCTTGGGACTCCGAGTCCGTGTCACCGGGTACCTCGTCATCCTCCTCGTCACTCCCGGAGCCGGAGTCAGAGGCTTCGTCGTCATCCACCATCTTTATGATTTGCTTTTCGAGACGGGCACTCGTTTTATTTTCCTTGTCGTTCCGGGAGAAGCTGAGGACAGAGTGGATGATGGGGGCTGGATTGCTGGATTTTTTCCCGGAACTCCCCTCATTGGCCCCTCCTTTTCCACCCGGCACCTTCTTCTTGGCCGGAGCTGGGGCTGGGGATGGGGATGGATGGCTACTCCTACTCCTACTTTTGGATGGGGGTGGACTACTAATTGGGGACTGGGCTCCCACTGGCACCTCTGGTTCTAAATCCAATTCTTGTTGTTTCAGGTTTCGGACGAGTGTGGATGTTTTGCAGCAGGCGCTGCAGATGTTGCTCTCCACAGAATTAATGAGTGTGCACCATTCACAAGTCCAGTAGCCATCCACGACGGTGGTGCCACCTGCAGTGCTTCCACTCCTTTCCCTTCGGTCACGGTCACGATCTCGCTCACGCTCTCTTGGATTGCTCTCCCGTGACATGCTCTCTCTCCTCTGGAGCTCAAATTGGAACAACTCCCTTTCTTGACGGATCCGAGCTGAGGGAGACATTGATCGGTCCCGGTTGAGGTTCATGAGATTAAACTCATCAGCAGAATCTAAAAAATGACTCCGATTCTGATTTGGAGCATGACCTTGATGGCCTCCTGCATTGTTTTGATTCCGTGGGCTCATTTGCATCTGCATTTGCATCTGCATCTGATTCCCGTAAGGAGGAGGCCGATCTCGGTCTCGATCCCGGTCCCGGTCCCGGTCCAGTCGTGTCTCACTCCCTCTCCGACCCGCTCCGATCATTTCCAACTCCCGCTCACTCGAAGTCATCTGATTATTTCTCATGGTGGACCAAGGATTAAACATTGGCTGCTGTCGCTCCCCAGCCGTCATGCTCGAGGTGGAGGGCGTCCGCTTCATTGGGCCGCCCGGGTAGCCGTGTCCATGGCCATTATTGCCCGGGTAGAACATCATCTGTTGTTGATGCGGATGTTGGTGTTGCTGTTGCTGTGGGTAGCCGAGTGGGTATGGACTCATCCAGGGTGACGTCATTCCCATGCCCATTTGTTGATCCTCAAAGTCCATGTCGTTGGAGAGTTGGTTGAGATTGAAGGCAGATGCGGAGATGATGGAGTGATGTCCTCGACCGTTCGGGTGGTGCGAGTGGAGGGAGGGGGACGGTGGGGCTTCTCGTGGTGGGATGGGTGGAGGTGGAGGACGGACTGGGCCACAAACGATGGGTCGTTTCGGCTTCCGCTGGAGCGTCGCTATGTGTGAGATATTGGATGAGCTGTTGAATCGATTGAGTTGGTTTGTGGACACACTCTGAGCGCGTGGTCTCATTGTGTCCGAACCACTAAATTGTCTCCCGTTAAAGTCATCCCACGGAGACTGCATAATGTCTTCACGGCTCATGAGCTGCAAACAATTACGTAGTATGTAAGTATTTTATTATTTAAAAGCATTCAACCTCCCCACACACAAACAGTAGCTACATGAATGAAACATACATTTCTCCTTTGACTCGCCATCTCCAGGGCTGTCAGTGGAACATGTCTATTCAGCTGGGACTGTGAGGCAGTGGGATGATGGGAATTTTGGAAATGTTGTTGTTGTTGATGCTGTGGATGCTGTGGTCCAGAATTTTGTCTCTGCCGTCCGTCCATGAGTCGGCTTATATCTTTTCCACACAAAAATCAAAACTTAATTACGATTTACTATGCTCACCAAATTATTTACTACACATTATTATTCAAGTATAGTAAATCTGGACAGGAACCTGATTTGGGTGGGAGGGGTGGAGCGGGTTTGGGTGGTGGAGGCAAAGGTCTTTGTTCCATTCCGACTCCATTTCCATTTCCAAATTGTCTCTTAAGACTCCCCATTGGATCAAAGAAAACTTTTCTCATGAGAGTGGGTGAGCTTGTTGCGGAGCGAATTCCGAATTTCTTGACTCTTCTTGGTGGGGGAATGGGAGCATCTGGGATGGATGGGATTGGTGGCGTCATTGTTTTTGGCGGTAGTGGCGGTCGATTCTCCACTGTCTCGAGTATCTACATATGATGTAATATTTCAAAACATTAAACAGGCTAATTAATCATACATCGTGTATCCAAATCCAAACAGAAGCAGAGATTGCGATGTGCAGATCTGTGAGTTAGACTTGGACTTGGAGAAAGGTAACAAAACGAGAATGAAAACGAAGGAGACATGTAAATATAAGAAGATGAGAATGCCAAGTTTTATTTTTATAATTTATGTACCACATGGGTCTTGCGTGGAGACTCACCTTCCGTACGTGATTGTGACGCTTCGGATGTCTGTGGTACATATCATTGCAGGAGCCACAAAATATTTGATTATTACACAGTTCACAACGCACCACAGGATTTCCATTCCCACACAAACTGCATGTTTTCTTTGTAGCTGAAAGAATTACATTCAAATTGGACTCTTGACACACACACACACACACACACAATGTCGAACATGACTTAAATAATATGAATTGGTACACACTCACCTGTAGGTTTTTTAATATTAGTATTTGTGTAGCGGGGCAAGTGGTCAATTTCTTCATACTCTGACTCTTCCTGTGGAGGTGGGACATTTGGCGGGGGCGGTGGTGGCTGCTGCAAGACTTCACTTGGACGTCTCGTCGCACCATCTCGTATCTTTTGGTGAATAAACAATTAATTAATTAATTAATTACTCTCCTATGCCATTACTTGAAAGCAAATATTAGGCAAATAATTATTATTCTTACCAATGATGCAGAGAACCAGCTGGGCATTTGCCGCCCACCCACCTGGATCCTCGAAGTAATTGGATTTTGTCTCATTCTCCACTTTTCAAATTCCTTTGTTCAAAAATATCACCACACGCACAATTATTAGTTTCACTAAACACTTAATTGTGACTTTTAATATGGAAACAAAGCACGATTAAAAATTCACAAGTACATGATAAAGGAAAGTATCCGGATCTTAAAATAAATGTGAGTTAATTAATTGTATAGTAATAAGAAAAAATATGAATTACTATTTAATGTACATTTAGAAACATGTCGAAGGATTACAATTACAATTATATGAGCAATTTGAACGACTTAAAATGTACAAAATTAAATCAAAAAATAAAAATACAAAAAACACAAGAGAGAGATTGGGAGAAGCTGAGACAGAATTTTGAGGACTTTTCAACTCGATCGGATACCGAATCGAATCCAAGAGTTTTAATAGGTCTACATTTTTTTGTTTTGCACTGATTCGGGTCTGTCTGACGTTGTCCGTACAGTGAACAGTGTGAACGAGAAGAAGGGGAGTTGGAGTGCAGGTAGAATAATAATTTGTAGAATCGGAGAGTGGAAGTGATTCAAACGAGAGTTAGGGAAGATATGGAAGTAATTAAAAAGGACGAAAAAGACAAACCACTTACAAAACTTGCACTTAGAATCCAATGATATTCTCCACCGGCTCTTTTTTTTTCTTCTTCTTCTCCCTCTCTTCCAAGTCCTGAACGAGTCTTGAGTAGTTTAGTTTAGAAAATGTAAATATAAATATCTGATCCCCACGTCCCCACTCCGCTCACTATAATAATAGTCAAAACTATATAACTATATCAATAGCAAAAGATTAAAGCTAAAAACTCTCTCTGAACTTCCGACTCGATCTTCCAAAAGACTTCCAACCCAATCTCGGTCTCTCTCTCTCTGTGTCTGTCTGTCTGTGTCAGTCCTATGTATTTTCTCCGTCGGTCTCTGTGTTTTTACGATATCGTCCGTCTGTCTTAATGAGATGAGCTTCTTTAAGTTCGTTGTACTTTTCACAAACAACTGTACAAATGTTTTCTTCGCGTTTTCAGTTTCTGTCTCCACACACCGGGATATCCTCCCAATTTAGACAACGACAGCCAGTGCTCTCCGCGGCTCCACCACCTTTTCCCATCACCACTTATTCAACGCTCTGTACCCTCCTCCACCTCTCCACAAATTGAATGCGAAGAGGTTAATATCATAGGAATGGGAAGTGGAATCAACGTTTATTACTCCTTGTTCCGGAGACAAAGAAAGATGCGAGTGCCGCCGGTTCGGAAACGAAATTCCGAATTCGAAATCTCCCAACACCGTGGCCGTGCTACTAGTTTACAAGGAAGGTACTCAAAGACTAAATGGGAGGACAGAGTAAACAGTCAAAGTTGACAATATTGAATAATCTCAAATCTGAAGATAGAAATAAAAATGATGCAGAAATCAGAAGGTTCTATCTCTCTCCTCCCTCAGGATCCTCTTCGTTCGCGTTCGTTTCGACTAACTTAATGGCATCTCACAACCCATCGCATCGCATCTCAGATCGTCATGGTTTTGTTTTAGAATTGGAGGCGACGAAGAAACTTTAAACGTTCGACGTTCCCTCATGAAGTTGATGATGATGACGGGATCGTTTTTCGGTTTGGGATTCGGTTTTCGGACTAAGGCGGCACCGGCACCGGAACCGGTCCCGGTCCCGGCTCATGATTTCACCAAGAATTTGATGAAGATTTGTAGTTGGACCAGTGACTGGATGTAACCTAGCCTCATTGGTCTCCGTCGTTCTCTCTCTCTTCAATCTGAGCAGATCTCTTGATTTGTTTCGCCACAGTCTGAGCATCTTCTTCGACTTGAGATCCCTGTCTCGAATGTAGGGAAATGGCGAGGATTCTTCAGCCCACATGAGAGACTAACCGAAGATGAGGAGAACTGAAGGGAGGAGAAGACAGAGATAGAGAGAGAAATGAGACAAAGTTAAAAATATCTAGAGCAAATGTGTGCCAAATCGGTTCTATTTTTAAAATTTGCATTTAGGTAGGAAGATGAAGCTAAAAAAAATCGAGTGGAGGACCGAAACCGACGCCGAAGTTTGAAGTCGAAACTGAGCCATCATATTATGAGCGTCCAACGGATACGGAACCCCTCATCCATTCTCCCTCAGCACACACTAACTAACGAGAAGGAGAACGGCACATCAGGAGAACCTCCTAATTATATCATAAACATAAAACTCTAAATAACTTTGACTTTAACTTTAAATGCCGCATCCACGGATCCACCAAACCCGAAAGACAACACGGAAAGTGATACGAATACGAAGACGGGCGCACAGAGGGAAGAAAAAAACCCCACTACAAATTATCATTAACTATCTCCAGATCCAGCATCCAGATCCAGATCCACAGCTATGCATAATGTGCAACGCAGCCACCTCATCATCCCTGTGCCTGTCCGTGCAAAATGTAGTATCTCCAAAAACAAATCTAATTTTACGCTGGAAGTTTACACGAGGACGGGAGATAGGAGATAGACGCTTTCATACGAATACGAGCTACGCTCAAGTCAAGAGGGACTTTACTCTTTTTGACACACATTCTTGGCTCTGCTCAGCCAGCATACAATCATTTTTGAAGAATAACTCATGAACTGAAGAACACTGTCAATATTTTCATTTTTCACGTTTGTCTTTGTGTCTCTTCAATCATCTTCCTCCCAGCGTCATCTCGGCTCCATTAAATCCTGTGTATATACTTACACATTTCCATTCGCCACTACTTACACTCGAATTAGAATCTCCATTCGCATTCCAAGTTTCCTACACGAATGGGGAGCCAATGGAGAGAGGCCAGGCCGAGTCCTCATAGTGCACGCCAACATACTTGATTAGTATCATCTCTAAAATCTGTTAAAGATAAAACTGAACAACTTTTAGCACACGCTCCCGTATGTATGTACCTCCCTATTATTAGGCGGGATGGCGGAGATATAATGATCCATTTAGCATCTTGCTGTAGTTAGACAGATATGGTTTCCCCTGTATCTGTTTAGTTTATATTTGCGTAAATAGAGGACTGACTGCTTGTCTTTTCGGTTGGTTTGGTTTCATTAAAAGTCGCAATCACGCAATGGGCACTGCTACCAAGTACAAGTACACCATAGGGGTCTATATAGCTTCATTTTTTCTGTTACCCGTATCCTTCACTTTGATTCTATATGCTATAGTCAGATTTCCATTTCGGTTTTCGTTTTCGGGGTTTGGATTCGTAGTATAGTCGGACTCGAATCCGAATCCCATTCTCAAAAGTTAAATCTCTATTTAACTCTGTTTGACTCTGTGTAGTTCCGCAGAAACTTTAAAGACGGCCGAGCAGAGGCTCCCACGGACAGGTGGCACCCGACTCTGTTCAGCCAAACTTAAAACCCACAGACCATTCCCAAATCCAAATTCAAACATTTTCAATTTTTATTTCAAACATTTTTACATTTCCCGCAATTTATTTATCCTGCCTGTGGCATCTTCCCTGTCAGAGAGTGGCACATTCGTAATTATTTTAATACTTCAACTGGAAAATTAGCTTCTTCTCAATTTGTCGCAAGCAAATCTACAAATGAAAATGGCACAGGGAGCAAGAGTCATTTAATTAACATTTTATTATAATTTGAGCAGAATACGCGTCTAAATATTGAAATATGTGAATGAGTGAGAGAATTCTACGTCTTCGTTAAATTTCTTTCCAGGAAATACAACTGAGGAATCACATGACTGACGACGACGACGACGACGACGACGAATCTCCAAGCGATTGCTAGTAAAGCAAAGCTCGATTATGTTCGTAAGTATAGTGTATTGTAGTGTGTAACTCCGTATTTATTTTGTAGTGTTAATAGTCCATGACGATATTAAACTGAAGTCCCAGCCATGTGTAAGACTGCATGGGGTGTCTATTACTTTATTACAACGAGTGTCCTACAAATGATCATAACAATTATTATAATTGGAATTATGAGGAAACTAATGAAAACTAACAATTTCAAATTTGAATTTACATCTTGTGTATAATTTCCTCGTCCAGCGTCGTCTTCTTCAACACTCAACATCTTTGCGTAATTCTTCTTCTTCTAAGCAGCCTCGTCCTAGCGCTCACTCAGCCTCGTAATTATGATGCTCTTGCTGTTCCCATTTCCATTTATGAACTTCATATTATATGAATTTATGAATATTCGATGGTGTAAATTCTCTCACCCTTTACAGGCTTTTGGAGGGAGAAGAAAAAATTGTGCTAAAAACTGAGCGACAATTGTGTATATACACATTTGATTGGGGATTTTTTTTGTCTCATCATCATCATCATCATCACAGTCTATTTGTATTTTGTATATTTGGTTTTTTAATTAGAAATGATCGGATGATCTGAAACTGAAGCTGCATGGTCATCATTTCCTTATGAAGGTACGTCTCTGTATAGGCAAAGGTAAGCATATATCCTATAGATTCTTATATAGTCCCTTCCTTTTTGCCTTGGACCTACTAACTGCGATTCCGATATTAGGAAACGACACGTGTACATTATGTCATCATTATTGTCAGCGAAGGGGAAGCCAGGATAATTTATGAAGCACATTTTTCTTTCTCTTTCTTTTTTCTTCGTCACAATTTTTTTCTCTAGTAAATCTTACCGAGTGTACAAATCGCGGCTTGAATGGGATTCTCAATTTTTCGAGAACTACTATATACTACAGATATTTTATTCACTTTTTTCATTCTCTGAACGCTTGCTCTTTTTCTGCACTCGTCGTCGTCATCATGTCCCGTGGAAATAAGAAAAAGGAGCAGACAAACTCTTGGATTGTGAATTCATATAGAGGAAATGGGAGAGAGTAGGAGTGCATAAGGTTGAGGAGACGACGTCAAGTCATGTGCTTCATTTATTTTTAGGACGGGACAGTATCAGAGAGGAGCACACACACACCTAAACTAATATCCCCATTACCCCTATATTCACCTATCTTTGTATTTTGTATGATTCTCCATTATACTAAATGGTACTATAAGGGATATATAGTCACATTCAGAAAAATTCTAATACGTATATGTAACATAACTCGACTCGACTCTGTACAGTGTCACACTCTTTTCCTTTTTGTCTTTTTACAGGGAAATTATACACTCTTTTGGCAATGTCTTCCCATTTCATGAAGCGTCACATAGTATTCATTTTCCCTCTTGTAATAATAGACCGAGGAAGTGTGCATATCAGGAGGCATTCAATATGTACATTTGTGATCGGCATTTGGAGTAATTGCAGTCCTAATTTTAATTCGGTATTTAAAGGACAATTTCCTCGCAGTGACAATAGCCTCTAACTAAATGTACCTTTGAGAACTGAAAATAATGGGAAAGGAAAATAATCCCTACTGTAGGCATAGGATAGGCATACTATACTGGGAGTGAACTATACTTCATATACCGTAACCGTAATAAAGGGGACCAATTAATTCAATTTTCCAATTTCTGAACCAAGTAATTAATTGTTTTATTTTTGTCATTGTAGACAATGCAGAAGAGGAACAAGGGAGGCGCTTAGTACTGTAATTTTTAGCTTTTTCCTTCATGTTAATTAATTACTGTTTATTCATAATTTGCATAATACGGCTTACTGAGACTTAGACCTTCCTAATTATAAAAGCAGGAGGTACTTGGGCTAATATATCCTTATTGTTATTCTTGACTACGGACAAAGTTTAACATGGATACGATGTGCAATTTTATGTAGGTGGATTTAGTTTTTGCGGGAAATAATATTTTAAAAGGCAATAGTAGTGTAATAGTGTGCAGTGTAGTTGGTAGTGTTCAGGGAGTTCCGTCCTTTCATACATAATGATTATGCAAAGTGCAAATATAATTATTTTAATCTTTGTACTTTAAACTGTGCTACTGTGTCTCTGTACTATTTATATTTAGACACATAGACGATGCTTTGTGCTCCTTGTGCACTGTTGTATTAAGTAGAGGCTTATGCATCCTCCTATGGAATGGATTTGGCTCCCACTCTTCTCTGCTGTGTGTTATGTATATTTTCTTGGTTTGACTTTCATGTTTCGTTTCGTCGTTCCTGGTCCTGGTCCTGGCTTCTGCCCTTTGCAAAATACTTATAACCCATTCCCATTGCTAACTATTGATCCCGCAGAATGAGCCCTGGCCCTGCAAAAAAAAATTATATATGTGCTATATATGAACATAACATAATTATTATGTAGTTTGTGGCCTCTACTCGTAGGAGATGATATTCATGCAGAATGAGTACATGTACATACCTAGTTCGATAGTTCAATGTGATAACCTCCACTATTTACATTTTACTGTTTACCATTTTATTTTATTTTCAATTTACATCTTTCTTGTAATAATTCCACATATCATCTGTGAAGAACCAAAATGACCAATATCCATTTTTAGCTAAAACCATTATGTACTATCTATGAAAATATTGAAATATGTCTTGAGGGCATTTAAATAGAACATTTTGCACTTTTCAAAAACATGTAAATAGAACAATTTGCACCTTTTCAAAAACATGTAAATAGAACATTTTAAACTTTTCAAAAACATGTAAATAGAACATTTTGCACTTTTCAAAAACATGTAAATGGAACATTTTATACGTTTTAAAAACGTCTAATTAACATTTTACGCATGTTTCTTATTTTGTTTTTATGACATAGCTCATTTTGGTTGTAGCCTAAATTGGATATGGGTCATTTTGGTTCTTCACAGACGACGATATTACATTCATATACATTCATATACTTGATAATCCGTGGAGAGCCTAACCACATCAAGATTCAAGTAATATCCTATGTGCCTTATTTTTATTTCGGATTAGAATCCCATTCGAATTTCGAATACCCAGTAGTGCATTTCCATTACTACCTACCTTACCCACCTAACCTACCTAACCAACCTATTCTATTGACTCCTGGATTTGCTCGCTTTAGCAACTAACAATATTGAGCTTGAAATCAAGATGGAGATCTTGAGAAATGAGAAAAATGTTGGAGGGAAACAAGGAAAAAGCCATTAAGCGGAGAGTAAACAGTAAACAGGAACACCTTCCCGTGCATCACACGATTAAAGTTGAGCTCAATTGCTCTTTACGGCCAAGTTGACATTTGACCAGTGTTTTGAAGTGAGGAGGTGGGACGATCCATTTTATCACGACGACTGCATCCCATTCGCCTCTGTCAACATTGTATGTGGAATGCTATGCAAATAGAAAGATGACGGGAGGAAGATACTACTGTAGTTCTCTCTCTCCGGGTAGTTGAAATAAATCGACCCGCTACTTAAAATCCTAGTTGTGACAGTCGTCAGTGGCAATGGGAAAAGATGTGGTGTAGACTATGGGACCGGGACCTGTCCCGGTACCGGAGGCGATACCAATACCGATACCGGTGGTGTGTGTGTGTGCTTATAGATATGCAAAATATTTCCCTTCCCCTCTCTCGCGACACCCACTTTAATAGAATTGAATTAGCATGAGAAACATATACTTTTGGGATTAGTACGTGTAGGATTCTGCGGAGATAAGAGAACACAGCTATAAGGACCCAGATATATGCATACATTATTATTGTACTTGTACGTTGTAACGTAACGTAATACGGTGTCGTAGTTTACTGCTCAAGAAACTTTTTTCCAGGCGGACTGTTTCCCCTTGAGTTTCTCTCTCTCTCTCTCATCAAAATGAACGTGTTCGCCAAGTTTTTGACGTGGATTTGATAAGAGAACATTGAAAACGAAGCCTAGGAGAGAGAGAGAGAGAGAGAGAGAGAGAGAGAGAAGTGAATTGCAAAAATACAAATTCTAAACAGGAGAAGGGTGCAGCGTTTGCCAAAAATATTTGTTCCAGTTGTTCTTCATCATCTCCTCCTTTCTTTCCGTCCCTTTCCTTGAGAATACATTTGAGACATTTTTACTATATATTTATTATGCGAATTTGTGAGAGTCAATCTCATTCACGTCATCTAATTCACTTTTCCACTGTAACTTTGTAGTTTTAATTGGTTTTGGTTTTTATTCATGCTGTGGATTTATTTATTAGCAGAATAATAATAATTTATTAAATTATTTTATTTTTTAAATGTATTTTTCACTCTGTTAATTAGATTCCTTAAGAACTCCTTAAATAGCAAAAATATCGCTGGCTGCTGTACGTAAGATATTGCATTTCTTTTTTATTCAATTTGACGCAATTTTATTTAAGTTTGTGTTTTTTCGTACATGAGTTTTTAAAAAATTTAAAATTGTAATATTAATAAATATAGTGACAATTATTTACATTCTAAATCTTCAGTAGTTTTTTTGTGCACAGCTGTCACTCTGTGACTCTGATTTAGAAGCCAAGATTTTTGAGCAACCTTGCCAAGGCTTTGCATGCCATTACTGACTGAAACTATAGTAGGAGCTTCACTTCAAAAACTATATACTTATATGCGAAAGTTTCCAAGTATACATGTCACATATGCATACAAGTCATATTCTATTAGTCATACACGGTGTACTGTAGGCTATAGCTAGGCTACAACTGAAGGATATACAACACAACAAAATATTTGATTGTAGGATTCGATACGGAATTTAATTTTCATGTTCATGTAGTGTGTAGAAATTGTAGACTTGTGATTTTTGACGTGGAACGTGGCTAAATATAATGTGTGCATACTGATATATAGGTACTCCAAATTCATGGTCTGAAACGATTAGAATTATTTTTAGATTAAATTAAATTAAATTCAACATCAAAAAATTTTAATGGGAATTAAAAAAGAATAGGATATTTCATGTTCCCTCTATGAAGTGCAAGAGAAGCTGTTGAAATGAATTAACAATTGATTAATCGTTCTACCTACAGCCACTGAAATATTCGTCCGCGCGCGTCCATCCCTCCAAATCCAAATCCAAAGCTAATCTCTCTCGTCTATAAAGTCAAATTCGTGCGGAAAGTGTTAATTACTTCCTTAGTACACGTAATATAAATGAATTATAAATCACATGACATCGCATCGCATGGTGATGATGGGGAATTGACTCCACTTAAGACATATGGCTTATGGCTTCGTGTATTCGGCTTATGCATTTGACTCGACGGAAATGAAAAAAATGGGAAAACGAGGAGAGTGCAGAGTTCCAGGATTAATGCCCATGAGCAAGTGCCCAACGTTGAACGTCTAAGATTATTTTGCCCAGCGTGTCTTATTATGTATCCATTGAACAATATGGAGAATAATGGAGAAGGAAGAAAGTGTGGAATTGCATTAAATGATTCTGTGAAGCCTCTAATATCATTTCTACTTCTACCCTCCCTCACCAATCCCACTGTCTCATAGCATGTCACTACAAATAATGCCATAATATATTTAACATAGACTACTTACTAAGAATAAAAGTAAAAAAAACCGCAGGCGAAAACCACACGTGCTTCCTATATACTCCTACTACACTCCCACAATCGCATTGTTCAGTATTCGTATTCAGTAGTGGAGTAGCCAGCTTTACAACTTGACATAATAGATGTGGACACATAAAACATGGTTAGAAATGACGAGTAACATAAAATAGATAACTCATTATGATAAAATAGAAGGAATGTCCTTCCTCGTAAGTAAGTACACAGTGTCGTCCAGAGAGAGAGAGAAGAGACAAAGACATTAAGAATAAGATAGCGACTCTGCGCGTACATAATGAATTACTCCATAATAGCTCCTCACAATTATTAGATAATGGACCATTCACCATTGTGTGTGTGTGGACAAATGACAATTTGCAATTTACAAACCATTCTCATTATTAGTCAAGTTGTAAGTAGATATCTCTCCCGGCCCACGTATGTACATACGTTGTCATGCAGCTCCTTGCGTGCCTATCTTCTGAGTACATGAACTTGATTGTGTTACATAATGACTTGTGTGTATGTAGACTGCATGAGGAGGATTGATTCGAGGAGGACGCACATCTCTATGTGTAGTAGTGTCAGTGTAATAAAAAACCGATCATAGTTGATGTAACATTATACGTGTTATATGGATGTTGTGGGTAGTTGGGTGACTACGTAATATCAGTAGTAATAGTGGTGCAGGGAAATGGGAAATGTTTAGGTAGGTAGGTGATTTTGGACGGTTCATCTTCGGGTTTCAGCGTACACGCATATCGTGTCCTCTCAGCATCACTATAACAATTAATAGCTATATAACTGCCTCTACACTCCTGACTATGAATGAAGTCATCCATTTCATTTTCCCTTCCATTGGATCTCAATCGGAATTATTGCACGGTACATGATTCCGTATGATCCTCTAATAAAACAACCCTCCTCTGTCAACTGTAGATACATATGGGACTCAGTCCTCTGCACTCTGCACTATACTATAGCTGTAGCACAGTATATGCTATATAGCATATACGGATATACCTATATCTATACTGTCAACATCAACACGAACGTCACCCAGACCCAGTCAGAGTCAGTCCCAGTAAAGTGTAAAACGTAAGCAGCCTATAGATAAATGTTATGTTATGCTATAGGCGAGTAATTGAGGAATCAAATGAAATGAAAACAAGACTGAGACTGGGTATATAGGTATAGGGGGCTATGCTATGACGATATATATATATATCTATAGTGGAGTTGTAAGTAAGCAATGCTCGTAGTCGTAAATACTACGTGGCCTATGGCTTCAGTTTGAGCAGGTCGGTGGACGTCGACACTCGGGTATGGGCTTCAACTTTTGGAATTCGACTTCTTCTTCTTCTTGAACATTAACTTTTTATTCGGCTCCCTGTACTTTTCCACATGCCAATAATTCTACTCCGGCCTCCGTGCACATGTTCCAATGGAAATGCTCTGAGGAAATAGAGGTCAAATTACAAGCATTTTTATTTAGCTCCCAAGTCTTCACGTCTCTCATCCATCTCAACTGTACTAGTCACCAAAAAGGATGAAGCATATAGCTTCTTCCATCATCTCCCTTTTCACTTCACCATGTCTCTCCCCCCTTTGTCTCATCCCTACCTCTACCTCTGTCTGTACTCAGGAAGGTAGGGACAAAGATATTACATGATATGTCAATCAGTGTTCCCCCCGAACTTCAGTTTCTCGCTGTCCGCGAGTTCAAAACCGACCACCGAATTTTATAATTTCTCCCGGTTTTTCTACATTTTTGTGGGGGCTCCTTGAACACCCACTCACTCACTAGTCGGCCCAAATGCTAATACTAATTATTCGTAGTGATAAAAGAAGAAGATTATTACATTACAGTTTACATTCTGATGCGTATAATTGAGATAATTATGTAATTAAATTTTATGTATCAGTCAGCTACGCTTTCAGTAAAGTAGCGTAAAAACCTTTTGTTATGCACGGTATATACTTACTATATAGTACAGAGTATATACCATCCTTAACTATATTGGAGTGGAAGGGATCGCACCTACTCACAAAATTACAACGTGTCTGATATTTGAAACAAAAACTCATTCTTGTTCTTGGTCGTCATTCGGTTTCGGTTTCGGATTCGGATTCGGACTCTGATTCTCTGTCTGTATGATCTACGGTCTACGGATGACGGACCCGGATCCGGACGGCGAACGAGACCGTCAGGTTTTTACTCACAATAAAAATTATTGTTGTTGGAATCACCAATTCCATATCTTTCACCATCACAATATGGAGCGTAGGTAATCTCATTTGGTTCTACTCAGGAGACCACCTCATTGGCATGTATGTATTTTGTCACCATTTATTGAACATCATCACGATCCCTCACCAGTACCAGGATGATCGCAGTACTTCTATAGAACATAAAACAATAATAATTCCAGTCTACCAAATCGATTGGCCGAGGAGGCCAGGGCCGGATAATGTACTGGCCAGCACAGGCAGCCCCCGCTGCCTAAATTTTCAAAGAACATGTAAATGGAACATTGAGCAGTTTTCAAAAATATGTAAAAAGAACATTTTGAATTTTCAAAAACATGCAAATTACAGTTTTTGCACATTTAAAAAACATGGAAATAAAACATTTTCCACTTTTCTAAAAACATGTAAATAGAACATTTTGCCCTTTTCTGAATCAAGTAAATCGAACATTTTGCACTTTTTTAAAACATGTAAATACAACATTTTGCTTTACCAAAGAAAACCACTAATAAAATAAAAATAGTGGTTTTTGTATGGAAACAAATTGCTGCCTAAAACCAATTCCTTCGTTCGGCCCTGGAGGAGGCCAGAGTCAGAGAGAAAGAAATTAAAATAAATATATATAGCGTCGTCGTCGTTCGCTCTGTGGAAATCGATTAGGTTCTTACATTAGTTTGAGATGGTGTGCTTATTATGATATTGATATCCCGCCTTAATTATTCTTCCTCATGATGAGACGGTGCGGTGTGTAGGATCGGCTCGGATTTCCCGAGGTGCGGATGACGTACGTCTGAGACTCTGTGTTAATTTAGTTAATTCCATCATAATATTTCATTCCAGTCGACACTCCTCAATTGATTGAGCATGTCATCTGCATCTCCACTTGAACTCTGTAAGTACGTACGTCCCCAAACAAAAATACAAATACAAGAAAATAGTGTCACGTGGTGGTCTCCTTGTCTGCAACTCCGTCTCCGTCTCCGTTTCCGTCTCCGTCTCCGGCTCAACCACATAATATGTACAACAGATCTTCAGATCTCAAAAGACAGGGAAAAAACAATGCGCTGTACTTCCATATACGCTATACACTGCATTGAGATGATACATATAACGGCTCCGAAGGATTCCTATGTTACCTACCTACGTCAGAGTCAGAACAGAAGGGAGCATTACAAAGAAACTGTCTCGAATCTCAAAATAAAAGTTTCTTTCTCCAAACTGGAAGACAAAGCAGTGTTCCAACTCTGGACTGCAGCACTCCACTTCCATTTATTTATTACATATACATTGTCCTAGGCTCTATGACGATGACACTGACAGTGAAAACGAAAAGGGGGGAGCGGGAAGGGAGCAGGACATTATATGGCATGACATGGTAATGACGATGAAATGTGATCCCAGTCCGAGAGTCTCTGGCTGCGTAATTTGTACGATTTATTATTAATCAACTAATTTCCGTCTCTACATGTCATTCAGTTTGATTAGATTCTAGTTCGTGTGGCTCGTGAGTGAGTGAGAGAGACAGGCTCACTAGTACGTAGGTACATATGTATATCGGCAGAGCGTCGTTAGTCACGTATTGATCTCGTCTCGCCTCTTCTCTGGTCATGTAATAACCATTCAAAATCAGAGTAACACATCATCTTCAGATTAGTAAGATTGTTTGTTGCTTCCTTTTTTATTTTCGTTTGGTGGTTTGATCTCCTTCGGCTTCGGTTTTTCTTTGGTTATTTGAGCACTTGCGACATTTCGCATTGCATTATAAAGTTTTGAAATTTTATTTTCTACGTATTTTACAAATCTTGTCACTAGTAAGATTTTTGGTGGAATTTCTCTACTTGACTGGATGGTCTATGGCATGGCATGTGGCGATGGGAAATGCGATCGAAGATGGCAGATGGGAAAAAAATAGCTTGGAATAATATGACATGGTTTGATTTCCTTGTACTCTCATAATCTAATAGTATCCTTTACGGTTGATGGCTATTTGGAAGAGAGGAGTGTTGGCAGGGGCACTTCCCTGCTGCAGTGTCTATATCCTGGTACTGGCACTGGTCCTGGTCCTGGTGGCTCTTTGCTGCGGGGTTGATGAGACTTCTGTACCAGTAGTAATTTGATGCAAGTCCTTTTGTCTTTGTTCTCCTTGTCTCCTGACACCCATCTCAATTCTCTTTGAAGTGTAAACACTAATCGTAAAATTAAATGCCTCATACATAGCCATTATGTCCTCTTCGCCTTTCAATTTATTTTATTTCATGTTTTCCTCCCTCCATTTCAACAACCCACTCGCAGTGCATGTCTCCCACAGCCAATTTAAATCTGTACATAATAATATGCTAAGAGTCGACGGTTCTCCCCTTTTCAATAAGCCTTCTTTTTATAAATTCCAATTCAAAATCCAAGGCGCGCCCCGCAAAATAAAAGAGAGGGAATTTTGAAAAGTTGCCGCGCTGACCATGTAGATTCATATAATGAAAGAGTGTACAGGTGTTTTTCGTCCCATACGGTGACATATTTTTTTGCCAGTGAAATTCGAACCAGAATTACAATAAATTGGAAAAGACGGAATTCAATCACAGAGTTGCTTTATTCCGATTTTGAGCGGAGCGGAGGGGAAGAACCCGGCCCGGCAAGGGAGTGGGACGACAAAGGGAAAGGAGGCTCAGCTTTTTTGTGTGTCCCGCTTAATGAATTATGTATTGCCAATTTTTAGGATGAATTCTAAAAATCCAACTGCGTGTGTCACTTTGTAGTTGTCGTTCTGGTTGACATTGACGTTCTTCTGGAGTATAGTACACGGAACAAGTTCCAAGTTCCAATTCGAACCCTATGCCATATGCATCCTATACCCAAATAAAAGCCAGAAGCTCAGTGTCGAGGCAAAGGATATGAATAATATAGTGGTGAAGAAGACACTCTAAATTGGAACTTGTACTCTCATATGTAATTTCATTATGTGTTCCGCTATATGTATATAATATAGGCTTCTGCTCAACTAGTATCACAATCCCATGTACCTACCTATACACTCATATCCATGTTCCATGTTTCTTCTTAAAAAATTCTTCTATTTTTATTTCAATGGGTGTTGATTTGGGGAGTCGGAGTCGGATTCGGAGTCACACGCGGACGGATATATTTATAAAAAATAAAGTATGCACATAAATGCTATGTATAAAATAAACTTCTGTATTAATATGAGGACTGGGGACATTGTGTGTATTATAGGTACGTATAGCATCTAGAATGTATAGCATTTTGAAGAATGCTCAATGACTAGGGAACGTTTCCAATTTGCAGATTTCCATGAGTGAAAGAATCTCTTTAGAGTTTTTACAAGAACGACAACGAAAACCACACAGGGATATGCACAGAGCACAGATCATGAGACGGAGCAGCAGAGGAAGGAAGAATACCAACATTTTCATTTTCATATCTTTTTCCTTATGAGAAAACTCCCATCTGCCTTTTCTACTTTTTTTTTTACTTTCTGTCATTTCCTATGGACGGAGACAGGACCAATTTCCCGCTCCCTTCAAATCAATTTCAATTTCAAATTCAAATTCAGACCTATTAAAATATTAATCATGCGGATCATTTTGATTTTTGACGCTCGATCGTTTGATGATTCCCGTTCCCATATTTTTGATTTAATCCCAAGTATACATCATCCTTTTGTTTTCTTCTAATGTCGTGTAGTACAGTGTAGCTCAAGTCCCTGTCCTACCTACTGTACTGTAAATGTGGCTCAATAGTCCGCTGTTGGTCCGGTCCAGGTGAAAAAGTTCCAAGTATCGATAACGAGTCCTGTGGTTCCCCATCAAAGGACCTGCTTCCCGCATTTAATCCTCTGTCGCATGCTCAAAATACACGCAATAAAAAAAACTTTCAAAACTTTGAAAGCCAAAGCCTTGAGTTGAGTGGACGTAGAAGTGGAAGTTGGAACACCTCTGGATCTCACATTACTGACATTCCCATAATATCATTGTCCATACCTGTCCTTCTCCTTTCTCCTTTCCAGGTAGGTACATAGGTGAATACAGGAATACATCCGTGAGGGAGTGAGTGGGAACTATACACATATAGGACTCGTCCATGAAGGCCAACAATGTTTTTTGTTTTGATTGTCGATTAAGTAAGTAAATGCCAAGTCAGGGGCAGGGACAGGGACAGGAGCAGGAGCAGGGCAGGACATATCAAAAAACTAAAGCGAAAGTCAAAGCGAGAGGGAAAGGCAAGAAGGGACCGGTACCTGTACCGGTGCCGATGCCGGTACCTGTACCGGCTTGGCCTGTCCGTCCCCTTCTATACATTAGATGTGCAGTGCTGACGGCGATGGATGGGATTTGCGCATAACTACGTCGTACTTCGCCTTCGCGTACCTAAAAAAACTGTAGGGAGACATACTGCTCTATATCATTCGGGTTCGGATATAAGAGACACAAAGTTATTTTTTTGAGTTCCCGTTTTGTAGCTGCATGGAAAGGTGAGAGCTATTTCTGCATGTATGAAACTGTGTAGTACCTATTCCTATATCTCACCTACCTACCTACCTACCTGGGCCTGTTCTGTTGGTACGCGGGTGGATGAGGGTAAATAATACAGGACAAGGAGATATTATTATCAGATTGGACTGATGAAGAAAGCATAATATTGGATTTAGTAGTTAGACTCTCATACTGAGTTTGTTTCCGCTCCGTCTCTTGACTTGTTGAGGACGAGGAAAGGTATTAGGGAATTGGGAAGGGAAGGGAAGTGGACGTGGACGGAGATAAGCTTTTCCTTTTGGCACTCGCACAAATACTATAGAATTCTGAGCCTTGGAACGACAACTGCATCATTCTTTTCTCCAGTAGTACGTATAGAGACACACACACACACACACACATGATTTCATTTGCGTCATCACGAAATAGCTACGGGTGTCTCTCTCTCTCCCTCTCGTTCTGGTCTGACTACCTTGCTCTTGGTTCTTGGTCTTGGTGCATTTAAGGGCAAGGTGGATTGGATTTGTTGATATGGATGAAGGATAGGCGCTCCATGTAGATTGTGCGCCCCTATCTCCCCAGCTACATAGCTACATAGTTACAGCTAGACAGAGTGGAAAGTGTGGCTCTAATCAGAGCCATAGGACTCGGATTCGGATTCGGATTTTGAGAATGAAATGGAATGAAAGTGTAGGTCGGGACTTTCCGTCCTCTCCATCCTCCGCTCCTTCCCCCCTCCCCCCACCCCTTCCCCTCCACCACCGGCATATAGGAGACTATATACCACACCATGGGAGAACATACATGGGATCTGCAGAATAATAATTTCCATCTGAGTTGAGACGTAGTTTCGGAAAATGCTATAGGTCTCCCCCCGTAGCCGAAGCCGAAGCCGAGACACTGGATATGACTGCACTACAGTCACCGTTCCCATATACTCCACACAGATTCCACAGTGTAAGATTTATGGGAGCAGCGTGGGCCTATAGGACTCTGCTCTGGTAGACAGCATTGCATTGTAGTTTCAAGTTGTGGACATAGTACATAAAGTTACTCATATCTGTAGATAGTCGATTGTGGATTTTAGATTGGAGAAGAGATGTAATTTATGAGGAGAGTCCCCTTTAGAAATACATTTAGAAATACATTGAGAAACACATTCAATGATGCCCTTTACCTCCACACAGTCCGTCTTTCATGCTCCTTCAATCTCCTATCCTTCCATCTACTCAGCTATATGGCTATGCATAGCTCCTACAGTCATACAGGGAGGCATCTATACTACTATCTCCTTGCATAGTAGTGCTAACGTCCGCCGTCCGTGTGAGGGACATGCATGTAGGGAAAAGTAATAAGGGAGATTTGGAAGATCATAATTTACAAGCGTGTAGCAAGCCTCGGAGTATATCCCACCTTTTACGACACCATCTATTAGATCCACATTTTATACGGACATTGTCAGAGCCATTAAGATAACTGCCTACATCACTCCGTGTGCATACGTACACGGAGCTAAGCATGACACATGGGCACATTACCCATATCCCCTTCCTGTCCCCGTACATACAGGTAGGTAGCTACATACAGACTAGATGCCCGGTGGGTACCTACTCATAGTCATAGTACTACGTAGGTAGCTTCGCCCGGAGTGTTTAATATTATCCGAAGGGGAAAGACAGGAGGTGAAGTTATCCTAATTGAGCCGAAACCAACATCAACGGCAAAACCAACAAATAGCTGAAGCGTAGTAGGAGTAGTAACACACATGTAGGAGTACAGCAGTATAGTGGGATCAATATCCGAATATCGGTATCCGTATAATTGAGATTGGATGGGGATGGGGAAAGGTATGGGCGCTATGTATAGCTCAATTTTGTAGTGTGGTAGAGGCTCATGTCTTGATGGGCCCGTATGTACGCTCCATGGGCTGCTTGGCTGACATTGACATAGGTGGGGTGTATAGCTGTGATGTATGGGAGACTGATTGGATGGTGAGAGAGAGTGCTTCCACGCGGAGTCCCCGACTAACCAACCGACCGACCGACCGATCGACCGACCGACCGACCAACCAACCGAATCACCACCGATCGACCCACCGACCGACCGAATTCGGGGTGGAGTAGAGAGTCTCGGAGAGAAGCCAGGACTCTGGCATTCCGCATTCCGATCCGACTCCGAAATTTTCCGTATTCCGTACTTTTCGCTCCTTTTTCAACTCGTAGATCCCCGTAGACTCATCGTGGTGGCAATTTCCTGGTCGTTCGCTCCTTTCCCACTTCTTCCTATCCCACACGACGATGTCTTATACTCTGTAGGCTTATACTATCTATAGGGACTGTGGAAACTATATACGCTCCAGCATGCTCGCGGCAGTCTCACATGCAAACGGATTCGGGAAATTCGGATTCGTACTACAGAAGAAGGAGCAGAAGGAGCCGTATGCACATGATGTGGAGCCCAGGAGCCAGGGAGCATATGCTCACACTTGCCATCCTCTCTATCTTCATCTGCGCGTATCTGTCTCTGATTTGCTCTGCGACTTCACCCGTTTTGCTTTTGCCATGCTCTTCTATTTGCACGGTTTTGCTTCCCTCTCCTTCCCTCCGCGTCCTCCTCTCCCACTCACTCGGCAATTCTATCCTCTGCCTTGGCTCCACGTCTGACTCCCACCTCCACGTTGGCTCACACAGGCAGTTAGGCTGGAACTGGTCCTCATCCTCCTGGTCGATACGAATGGGAAAGCACATGCGTACGCGAAAATGAAAAAAAAAGGAGCAAAATAACTTTGGCCCGAGTTTCAATTGCTAAAGTCTTGGAAAGGAAAAAAGGCGAGAGGACGGAGAGAGGACCAAGTTAAACTAAAGTAACGTTAATGTAGAGTGTAGATAGACAACTACAACAAGACTAAGAACCCACACCGAGACGGAGCAACTGAACAAGTGTGAGGAAAAAAGGACAGAAACCAACTTGGCATTATTAGTATTGCTCAGAGCACGGGAAGAAATATTGGAATATCTGTCGAATCCAAAAGGGAACTCAAAGAAGACACACGGAAAAAATCCTCTCACTTACTCCCAACTATGAACTCGTTTTTCTATAGTTGTTGGTTTTAGTTGTTGTTGATATTTTGGGTGGTGCGCTAAAAATATAGAAAATATTTGAGTCTCTTGCAAAGTTTCAAGTTGAAAAAGTGTCCTCACTTCCCACTCTCACGTCTCCTTCCCTCTCTTTCCATTCGGACTCGGAGCGCGGAGAATTGGGAGGAAGGGAAGCGCTCCTCGCCCTCCTCCAACACCAACACTCCTCAACTTCCCCTCCCACCTACTCTCCCCCTCACACCCGCAATCTCCACTCATCCTCCTCGTCATCCTCTGAGTCGCATCCAGCGGATTTCATTTCATTATCAGCAGCATCACTCCAGCGTCCACATCAACGCAACACTCACAGAACCACAAGGAACTGCCAACAAAATCAAATCCAAAATCTTCTACAGAATCCAGAAACGACCACCTGACTCAAGCACCAAGTCAAAGTCCAGCTCCAGTGGCAAGCACTCTACTGTGTCCGTGGCCAATTCCGTCTTCTGGTTCTGGCTTCTGGCCTCTTGTCATCCCCTCCAGGGCATTCATTGAGGGGATCCAGATCCAAATCCAAGTCTAACGGATTACCCTCCAACTCCCACACTCCCCCCACCACACAGGGACAACGGAGCTAAACAAAGAAAAATTCAAAAAATCAATCAGAGACACACACACAATGTGCTTCAAAAACTAAATTAAACTTGACACTATAGTGACGGTGACGAGTGACGGTGACTCTGGCTTCATAGCCCGGCGGATTTTTATATTATTTTAATATAATTTCCTTCCCATTTTTAGCAAAAGAAAATCGCCTGGATTTAGTAGTATTACATCATCCAAGCTAAAAATAAAAATAACAACATAAACATCAACGTGAGCATCCGGAAAGGAGCGCGCAACCAACGAACCACACACACGCACACACTCACTCACACACTCGTATCGTAGTAAATAGAGAAGGGAATCATCTACACTTGGAGTTTGGCCGTTGATTCCAATGAGCGAATCAATCCTAGGTCAAGTGTTGTTGTTGTCGTCTTCTACTTCTTCGTACACTACTACGTCTACTACATCTACATCTTCAACTCATTCTACTACTAATAATAATCGTCATTCTACATCTTGTGCATCATTGCTGACTCCTTCACTTCAACTTCGAGATCAAAATTCTTCAGATTCTTTTAATAATTCACCAAAATCCGCGTGGAGATACAACGGTCACGGACACGGAGAACGGCATAATTTAAATCATCTGAATTTTCCTCATTATTCACAATCATCATCTTTGTCATCATCCGAAACCGAAATCGAAACCGTAACCGACTCCGAGGTTGTGAGTAGTGAATCAAAATCTTCAAGGACTCATTACTACCGGGATCGGTGTGGAGCGAAGATAATTTCTAATTTCCATTTAACAGAGTTAGAGTCGTCATCAGGATCTGGAGACAGGGAGCAGGAGGAGTTGCTTCTTCTATCAAAATTATTATCAGCGCTCACGCTCTCACAAACTACTCTCATTTCCGTTTCTCTGTCCTTCATCGAGTCTGTTTCAATTTCAACTTCAACCTCGAAGAACCACGCCGTTTACAACTACAACTATAACTCAGCAGCACTTGCACTAATCGTGATTAGTTTCATTTACTTGGCCACCCGCAACACTCCTTCTCCTTCTTCTCACTCATTCACAACTCCTCTCTGCTGTATTTTTTCCCTCTCAATTAATTAGTCCATCTTCTTCTCTGCACTTTGCGTTCGAAATTGACACTTTTTTTGACTTAGTTTTTCATCATCCCAGACCGCTATCGCTCAAAACTGTCAACAGTTGAAAGTTACAGTTACATAAGTATTTTTGAGTGGTGGTGGTTGAAAATTGTTGAATTTTTCTCACGTATTCTCACGCAAACATATATATCACTGTAGCTAAAAAGTTAAAGGAAATTAGTTAGGTATCCACACACACAATATATTCAATTCGGGTTGTTTCATATTTTACACCACACACTCAAAGCTCAACGTTACGCTTACCTTTAGCTGTGTATACTATACTATATATATATAGAGTATTTATAGAAAAAAATATATATATAGATATACCTAGGAACTCCGCATAGTATATACGTGAAACAATATTATAGGATAAAGATAATTACTCGTGTATATTGCTACTGTTGTTAGCGTTAGACTTTTGGAACTGTTGTAGTAGAACTGTAGCACTGTGAACAGAGTCTAACAATACTGATACTGAAATTGATTGTTGATACGAGCTGAGCGTTATATCTACTAGAGTCTATAGAGTGTTGTGGATATATATATATATCTATAAGTAGTTATTGTGAAGGGTATAGGGTATAGGGAATAGAAAGATATATATATTTCTCTCTAACATTATACGAGACGAGTATACTTTTCAACTATTCATGTCATATTATTATTAAAACAAAAATAAAAGAAGATAGGACATATAGACACGAGACAGACGGAAGACAGAAAAGAAAGAAGGAAAGAATAGACTTTTGGAAGAAGACTTTGACTTTATCCTCTGCAGGATTTAGAATCATATAGCTACATACTAATCCAGTAATTACACATTTATCACTCCGAAATTCACATCAAGCTTTGTAATCTGACTAGTGACAGGGAGTCTGTTCTGGAAGACTGACTGAGCTCCTATCCTTACCTAGTCTCCTACACACTCCCCTACTTCAACTAGGTTTCATTTATATTCACACTCTTTTCAAATTACTCCTTCGCTCTCATTTCACATCTTTCAAGAGGAGACATATAAAAAAAGAAGTAAAATCGAATTTTTATTTTCTGGTCAAAAAATATTTCATCAGCCCCCTGTACATTTTTACATAATAAAATAAAATACATATTAAAATTCAAAAATATTAAATTCAACTTCCCAATAGACTGATTGTGAAGAAAATCATACGAAAATTTACGAATATCAATATCGACGTCGAAATTGAAAATATTTTAAATAAAAATTCAAAAATTTAACTCAAAAATTTGAAAACTTGCTGACAAAAGGGAAGTGCAAAATTCAAAGAAAACAGAAAAGTCAGATAGAAAGAAATTCCAAAACTTTGTATTTTGGTGCTTAATAATATTCTATAATATAGTCTGAGTGCCACTGCTGGAATTTGAAATTCAAGTCGAATCAAAATAAGAATAACAAAGGACTCAGAAAATCAGATCATCATCATTCATCCCAGAAGATCCATCACGGCACGGCTAAAAATCCTCTTCGTTTTCGTCGTAATTCAAGGGAAACACGTGGAGAAGAAACGAGACTGTAAACAAAACATCAAAATTCTTCTTGATCCCTAAGTGTAGAAAGTCTATAGAAAGTCTCCAACACGAAGAGAGACCCGGACAACGATACTTTCAGTTGACTGTACAGTCTTACAGTCACAGCCTACACGAGACTTTTAGGAGAAAACTGCCCAAAAATCCAGGACTGAGAAGAAGTAGAAGAAGACCAAGAAGCACAAGGAAAAAAAAAGAATGACATTTCTAGAGCATTATTGATTTTTCTCGTCAGACAAATTAAACTGAATTCATTAGAACAAAAAACTTGAAACGGAAAATACTGAAAAATAAAAACATCTCTATATAGATTATAGTACTCGTAAAACGTAAATACTAAAAATAACGTGAAACTATATACTTGTATCATATATGCATAATAACCATAGCTTTATATACCAACAATCTATTCACATACATACTTAAAGAAAAAAAAGTTTTTATTTTAAATATTCTAACAAGAAGAAAAACTGAAATTTAAAGCATAACTCATTAAACATTCATTGCTGCACTTTGAAATTTGAAATAAAAATTGCGAAGCACCCGAATTAACTTTTAAAAAAACATAAAGAAAAAGTGTCAAGTATTAAAAATTAATCCCTCAGATCCCAGATCAAAGAGAGAAAAGAAAACACTTCATCTCAATATATATTTTCAAATATATGACATAAAAGCCCTTTGAGTAAAAAAAAAATACATCAATTTGTACTTGACTCTCAACGATACAACGACATTATCCAACAAGACCCGAGGAATTTTTGTCTCCATCTGAAAAATTCGTATAAAAAAACACATCCTTGAGGAGAGAAGAAAGAATTCATTGGACATTTTTAAAAAACAACTTGGGGCTTGAGAAATAAAAACAAACAACAACAACAAACAAAGAAGACAAAGAGGAGAGAAGGGGAAGAAAATAAAATCGAAGGAATCGAAAATTCCACAGTAGTCAGTAGTAGTGAAATTGAAAGGAGTTGCAGAAAATATAGAAAAAGGGAAAATAGATAGAAAATATTACATCTACGAATACGGACAAAAAAAACAAAAAAAAAGAGCTCTATATAATCTACTACTACTCCACTGAGTTGGTTTAGTTTTTCCGTTTCGGGGTTTTACATATACAAACATACAGACAGAGAAAGAGAGTGAGAGAGACTCCCTATATTTTCACCGTCGCCGGAATTTTCCTAAAGCAAATCGATATTCCCACTCTGAACACTTTCCTTGGTCTTTCTCCTTCATTTCAGTCAGAGCGACCCGTGTTGCCCGTGTTGTTGTCAGAGAAAGAGAGCGGACCGACGGACGGACGGAGGACCAACCGACCGACCAACAACCAAACCAACCAACCGACATTAACCTACACCATAGTCCCATAGTAAAAGGAAAATCGCGAAAATAGCCATATAATTACATCTCATATACATGTAGGTCGAGAGAGAAAGAGTGTACAGGGACGTGAAGGACAGGGGAAAAGGAGCTATTATCCGAATCCGAATCCGAAACCAACTCCGAATCCGAATTCGAATTCGAGGCTATATTATTCATAGCATACACCCATAATTACTTCTACTACTACTACTACCACTACGGGAGGCAAGTCCACACACACACAACGTCTTCCGCTCTTTCCTCCGACTCGGACAAAAAGGGAGACTTCTCTCAAATAAAAGAGACGCTTCCCAAACAGAGCAAGTGAAACTCGTGGAAATCGTGTATTTTATTTACAAGTGAGTCCAAAGCTAAAACCACATTAACATTACATTACACACTACAAACCTACCTTCCCTCTCCACGAACGAGTCATTCAAAGAGCCACGAACCAACCAAGAACCAACAACGTCCAAGAACCTCCACAACACACACACAAGAGAAACCTTCTTCATATCTTTTCTTCCGTCACTCTCGTGTGTGTGTGTGTGTGTTTAGCATTGACTCGATTCCTGAAGGAACTTACACCAGAACTTGAGAAAAGAGTCCCAGTCACCTACCTACAAACGAGGGAGTAGAAGGCTCAGTTCAGTTCTCACCAGTCAGTCACCAGCCTCGTTTCGTTCTCCTCCTGAAGCCCTACTCCAATTCGTGTCCCAACCGCAGACAGAGAGAGAAGCAAAACCGTTCAGAGAGACTCAGTCGCTCACTTCCCTCTTCCTTCCCTACACACAACATCTCAGCCAACCAGGCTTCCTCCACACAGTAATAAACAGTAACAGGGCCTGAGACAAAAATACAAAAAAAAATAAAGAACTCGTGGATTTTTACTTTGCAAAAATCCTGCCCAACAAATAAACATATTCCGCCGAGTGGGAAAACATCTGTAATTTGTTGATAATCGGACGTGAGGCAAACAGAAGGAGACAGACACACGCGGTCAAGGAGACAAGCGGAGACCCATCTTCCCACTTCCCACTACCACTACCACACACACATTTGTGATCCCCCCGGTCATTTAGCAGTGGACATCTATATTGCTAAATAATAATAATTATACAAAGCTCCACGCGAAAGGACTTAATCCATTATTTCCCCATTCCATTAAATCCATCTCAGTCTCTAGTTTCATCCGGTTTTATTCAGTTTATTTCGGATTTCGAGACGAATCCACAAGGGGGAAGGGGACAGGAGGAAGGGAAGGAAGGAAGGACGGAAGGAAAGGACGCTCCTAATTACATTTTACCTTGTCCGCTACCTTCCTCACACACACACTCAGTCAGCTCACCAACAAGAGACGACGAACAAAAGTATACGAAAGACGCGGAATTGTGACGACGAACGGGGATTAGAAAGAAAGAAAGAAAGAACCGACAAAACCGAGTCTCATTCCTCTCCTCACACAACAGGGCTCGTTGAGCTGGCTGACTATAATTAAAAAAATCCAGTCAAACCCTAAACGCCTAAGAAAGCATAGGGCATATAGTGAACAAAGTCCGTGTCTCAATATCCAGAAAAAAAGTGTATACTAAACAAAAAAAATTTGCTAGGAAAAAAAGTCGTATTATAAAAAATAAAAAATATATAAATTGAAATCAAATTTTGTGTTGTGCATTCATAGTTTGTAGTTTGAAGAACAAGACGGGGAAAAAAAATAAAAATATTAGAAATTACTTAATCTAACTCAAATAATTATAATTATAATAATCAATATATATATATCAATATTAAAAGTTGTGACGATAATTACAAAAATTAAAGGCAAAAAAAACTTTGAATTTTTGTAAATAATAATTATATATACTCACTGCTGATATTTACAAAGAGAGAGAGAGAGAAATCAAAATAGTTCCAAAGGAGAAATAGTTGTGGTGCTACTCATTGGGGCTTTTGAATTTACATTCATCTCTATAGTATACATATATACCTAATTAGTTTTACACATTACAAACTCGAGAGTTGTGCTGCTGCTGTATTATTGTTAGTACAGATTATTGGGACATTTAAATAAACAATACACAACAAAATTCAAAGCGGGGAAATAATAAATTAGAAAAATTGGGAAAGAAGACACAGTGTAATATTTATACGGTACCTCTCCATAGAGTTGTAATTGTACCTATAGGGAGATAAAATACACATTAAAAAAAAAAGAAATACGAAGAAGCTCGTTGGAGAGGAAAGGGCGGGATGACAGAGGACAAAATGACTAGTGGCGGATTAGCCGGGGATAAAAATGTGAGTATAAGTGTGAAACCACCGTACAGTCAGACGACGACAAACAGTGAATTTGATGAAGATGGAGTAAATAATGGTGTTCATATGATGAGGGAAATTCCATCGGATGCCTCATTTCAGACGAGTGGTGGAGCACCCGGTCTTGACAATGGTGAACCCGAAGGCCCCGGATGGGCAAATAAACGACAATTTTTACTCTCAGTTGTGGGCTACTCCGTTGGACTCGGAAACATCTGGAGATTTCCTTACCTATGTCAATCCAATGGTGAGTCCGCTTATTCTCTCTGTCTTAAAGTTAGTCTCGATTTGATTCGCTAAGAGATTTAATTATACCTCCACACACACACACACACACACACACACACACACACACACACACACACTGCAGTCAGAATGTCTACAACCATTCACGTTCCCATAGTACCTACTTTTCTTTCTTCTTCTTTTTTGTTCGTTCGGCAATATCAGTCTCACTCTCTCGCAGTCCTTAGAAAAATAGTAGTAATAATTATATGACGATAAGACGATTACTATTATGATTATGACTATTGTCATTTACTATTTACTTTTTATTCTATGACATCGTCTTCTTTCTTTGTCTCTGGAAACCCCGTAAAATCTCGAATCTTTCCCATTTGCACGAACCAAATCTGTGTCACATTAAAAAACGGAAACGAGAAATGACTTTACTCCATTTTCACTATGCCATTCTTGTCTTCCAACTCTCATTATTTACTGTCACTATATATGTTTTTTTTTCTCCTACGTCTCTCTCTCTCTCTCTCTCACTCAGTCCTTTCATTTAGTTTTATTATTATCAATGCTATAGGGGCTATAGGGCCAAACCAAAACATAACACTACTGATATCTGTAGTACCTTACATTCTACCTACTAAGTAGGTACTAGATGTGAATTTTTTTTTCGTCACTTTATTCTTGCCAACAATTTCCGTATTCCTTTGAGCACAATTTCCCCGTGTAATAAAAATGAATAGTTTTCATTTGACTGACGAGTGGAGTGACTGATCAATGTGACCTCAAAAATTCTACTGGTCCAAAATTGTATACTAAAATAAAAAATGTTTCTCTCATCTTTAAACCTTTTCAATTTTTGATCGGAAAAAAATAAAATTACCGATACAGATTTAAAGTAGTACATGCACAGACATCTTATGTATCTTATAGATGTTAGTATTTAATTTTAAAACGTGTAGATATATGGATTTGGAAGTACTAATTAAATGAATTTGGGTCTGTTTATGTTTCAGGTGGAGGTGAGTGTGTCTCTGATCTAGTACTAATTCTTTCATCACTTCATCTGTGAGTATCAGTCTTAATCTTCTGTCTCTGTCTGCACACCATATAAAAACAAATCCCAAAATCATGCTATATACCATCTCATATTATGCCATGTGAATTGCAACATATCCACACTCACATGTCTAGTCCGTCAAAAACAAAGTCGTTGAGCCTCTGGGTATTTTGAACAACCAACACGATACACGGAGTGCAATGATATGACGCGATTACATATTATGCACTCTCAGGATATGACGAGTTGTTTGTCAAAACGGGTCAAGTCCATCAATAGCGATTTTGCAATTGTATTCTAAAGTTAAATCAGAAATGCATGCTTTAGGTGGACTTATCCTGTTTTGCCAAAAAACGAAACATTTTGAATATTTTTTAAAATTGCTTTGGTTAAACTTTGACCTTCGCCAAGCATCCCAGTAACGTATCTAGTTGAATGGTGCAAAAGTAACGCAAATAATCACATTTTTGAAAAACAATTATGGACTTGACCCGATTTGCCAAACAACTCTTCACCTATCTTCCACGCTACGGTTATATGTACATACGTAATTTTATAATGTTACGCCCTGAGTAATTTGTATCCCACTCTCAATTCTCTTTGACGAAAGATAGGAAAGGAAAACATGATTGACACATGTAGTAGTAGACAGCTCTTCGGCTTCGTCATCTAAATAGTCCTACTACACTACTCATACTCGATCTACGTATGAATTCCCATCATGAACTTTAGGAATGTGCGAATTTTGTGAATTTCAAATTGGAAAGAATAATAATGGCGAGAATAATGTAGGTTTATGTACCTACCTAAATATATTCTGAAGAGACTTGCACGACACCCTCGTCCACACTATAATCCTCTCCATTCAACCGATCCCAATCCCGATTCCGATTCCGATGCCGACCCGGGTAACAAAACCATGCACCGTTTCTCTCCTGGTTTCTCTCTCCTTTTTTTTTTATTTTTTGCACATTTATTTTCCTTTTTATTTCCATTTGGTGAGAGCCCAAGAGGGAATTTGATCTCCAATGGGACTCCATAACTCGAGCGAAATTCTAAAAAGTCTGAATAAAATCCTAAATACCTATACGATAAGCATACAAAGAACAGGACGTCTCAAGTATGTAGTATGTATCGTAATGTGGAGAGTACAATACACGGAAATACATTGGTATTGGTGTAGGTGAATACATGCATGGGCATGGGTGAAAAACGCAAGGGAACCGAATTTTCAAACAAAAAATTTTGTAAAGAAAACATTATTTTATTTTTGTGTGTAAAAATGTTCAAGTTTCTACGTTACTTGGGTTGCTCCAGTAGTGCTGCGGCACAATGGGTGATGCTTTTAGTTATTTAGTATGTGAGTGAGTTGATTCGAATTCAACTCACATTACATTACATATTGCATTGCAACACATTACACAATTCACCATCTCCCCTTCCTCCACTCAACCCTGTCTCATCTCATCTGCGCTGATCTATAAAATGTACACACGCAGCTCTCTAGCAGTACAAGTACCTATAGCACAGTAGATAGGAGGAAGAGTGGGTCTTCACCTACGTAATGCAATCATACAATTCCCTATTTCCTCGTAAGTAATCCGAATTTCCTCAAATTCAGATTCACCATTTTGTTTACAATTTTCACATTCTTTTCTTAGAATTTATTAGGACTATGTACTTGAAAAATGCAGATCCATAATCGCATCGTCCGGCACCCGAACCGGTACCGGCATCGGCATCGGCATCACACAACATTTACGTTTGACTTTGTACAAAAAACCAGTTACCTGCCTAGGTTAAATTTACCTATATATTTATGTAGGTTCCTAGTTGTGTTAAAGGCTCGATCAATCATCAATCTGACTCCAACGTGTTTACTTTTATGTACGTATAGCTAACAAATTTTTCAATGGAATTCCTATACACTTGTCCACACTCGCTCACTCACTCATTGTCAGTCCAGGTAGACACTAATAAATTTATTTTATCCTATTGAGTTTTATTCTATCCATCTGCAGCTATATTACATTCTTTGGAATTACTAGTGAACGCATTTAAAGATTTTAAAGGTAAAGGTGCTTTATTAAGAAAAGCAACCTCCTCAATTTCTAGTTAATAAAAGCAAGAAAGATCACGTAGGTACTACATGCAAAAAATAAAAGCACTGATACAAATGAATAATCATAATTATATATTTTGTAGGTTACCTACGTAAGTACACATAATCATTATTAGAATTCTTAGAATAATAGGAGATACCTACATAAGGTGCACTACTACTAAAAACTCGAGTGTATTGCGTTCATCTGTCCCGTCATAGAAAATAGGAGTAGAAAATATTGTTACCTACATAAAAACAGGGGGAGACCATGAGTTATGATGGTTATTAAAGTAATTGGTTATGTTTTTCGCGAGATATTACTATTATGATTATTATTATTAGGGTTCCTCCAACTTGTACAATTCAATCTCTATCTCCACATCGCGCGCTCCTTTTCCTCATGCCTCATATCGTATATCGTCTGTTTACATTAGCAGAGCGCGAGCATATCATATACCTAATATGATTGGGTATAGTCTGGATACTACATAAGTAGGTATATGTAGATATACACAGTCATAGGTTGAAATGTCTGCAAAAAGTCTGACTATATTTACATGTATAATTAATTAACTAACTAACAACAAGAGGAGAATTTGGAATTACAACTACATACATGTTACTGTTACCATTGCGTCCATTTAGTTATTATTAATGGGACTCACTAATAACAATCGATACCATTTTTTTTTAAATACAGAACTGAAGGAAAGCCGTGATACGCAATAATATAATATGAGTAGTAGTTGTAGTAGTAGTAGTAGTAGTAGTAGTAGTAGTAGTAGTAGTAGTAGTAGTAGGGGCAAAAGTCAAAGTTAAAGTCAAAAAGTGGAATAATTACTTTTCAATACAGAAAATCCTCCCAAATGAAGGAGTTGTGAATTAAACGTAAAAACATGGAGGAAATTAATAGCTATATTGTTATACAATTAAATATATACTTGAGCACTTCTTACCACATGGAGATATTATGTAAACACTATTATTAAATTTTAAATGGGTTCTACATAATGTATACTTCTAGACATTTCCTACAGTCTCCATCGAAGGCGGGGCCATCCCACTGGTTTCTACCACTTAGACTCCGCCCCCTCGTCAGACTAAAACAAAAGGGATAAGAGTATAATTATAATTATTATAATTTTTCTACGTTAGTTATTAATGAGGACTCCACTTGAAAACCACACCAGCACCAGTAACCAGTAACCAGCATGTCGTGTCATGTTTTACAATAATTCCAACTGCGTCTATGAACTACGACGACGACTGACGACGATGACTCGAAAACATGCTATCTACGTATATATTTACTGCGGTTTGTAATTGAAGACGGAAGACGGTGAGAGAGAAAGAGTGAGGAGTGAAGTGAGCTGATAACTACATATGCCTCAGAGCCACAACAATAATCATATTTGTATCTCCAATTCCAATGTAAAATTTAAATGCACACCACCACCACCACCACCATGTGCACGTATCAGTATAGCGAAGTGAAGGTGGTGATGCAGTGATGGCAAAAGCGTCAATTTAATGTGAAAGGGAAAAAATCGTCGTAAATCGTAAATCCAATAAATTTAATTGAATCCTTTTTGTATATAGTGTAACGTACATATTTGATTTGAATAATTTCTCGCACTCCTTCTCTTGTTCTTGTTGTGGTCCCTTCCATATTCCATTGACAAGCCCTCACACACTCTCTGAGAACTCTGATCACTTCTTGGTTCGGTTTTCCTTTGTTTCTCTGTTCCCTGTTCTGTTCTGAAGCATTATTAATTGGGATCTGGAATAATTACTGTTCATTTATTAATTTAGCACTCTTGGTCACTCACCCGCTCATTATTTTGGTAGGGGTCCCTCCATAATGTAATTTATTGTAGTCGTTTGTTTTTTTGTGAGTAGTGTGACTTGAAATAGTATCTGGGTTGTGATTGAGGATACTACTTACGAGTACGACTACGAACACACGACATGACTGTCCACTCCTATTCCTGCTTTTCAATAATCTGCACACTACGGACTACGGAGTCTCTGTCTCTCCAAATAATAATTACAATTAATAATGACCAACCACAAACTACCACAAGACAGGGCCAAGGACATTCGTCAATAATTCTCTCATAAGGTTTCGTACTCCCATTCATAGTCAGACCCACACACAAACACACACACTTCACAACTTCACACTTTTTATTTAGCACTCCTCATCATGGATGCAGCAGGCTGGTTGCTGGTGGTGGAAAGTGCATTCCAGTCGTCAATAATAATTGTCTCAAGCTCATTGCACATTGCAAAAAATTGCAAATTGCAGCCAACCACCCTGAAGCGAGAGCAAGTTAGTCAGAAGGCAAGGTCTCCATCCCCACAAATCCAATTCCAAATATTCCCACATCCAAACCCATAGTTCATTACCCAGCGAGATCGAGCTTGAGATCGAGATCGCATAGCATGGTGTGTCGGGAGGGATAATGAGGATATGATTGGTTTGTCTTCCTAATCCTAATCTACTCCACAACAATACATATTAGTGCACTATAGTGAGAGACAGTCCATCCATATAGGCATATGTACAAAGTGAGACGGTGAGGAGTGGTCCTGGTCAGTCTGGATCTGGTCCAGACAGGCAGACAGAGAGACACAACAAAAAAAAATCAAAATGATTATTTGTTGTTCATTGTAATCGACAGGATAAGAATGGGAAGATGTGGGGGTTTGGTCTCGGCTTGTCAGTCTAATGAATGTGAGTATGTGTGAATTGTAAATTATAAATGTTATTTTTATAAAAATCCACATTCACATTAATCATATTAATAAATTAAAAATATTGGATTACTCCTCACTCACGAATAAATCGTAAAATGAGAGTCACATTGGGATTTTCTATGGCACTACGGCGCTGCTGGTACTGGTACTGGTACTGGTGGGGGGCTCGCGGCTCGCGGAACGGCGCTTTTTCATTTGATTTGAGATTGAGAGAGCGTCTTGTAAAAATCTGGAGCCAGTGAGTGAAATGAATGACGGTGACGGTGACAGGGGGCTGGCGATGGTTGGTGACGGTGTGACGGTAGATTTTCAAGGTTGTGTGAGGCATGTCGTAATAATAACCATTGAATCTTAATCTCATATTTCTCCAACACATTACGTACTTACTTGTTCGACTGTGGAGCCAATACTCGTGGAGGAATCGTAAATTGCAATACGTCAGACTCTGCAACAGCTCTCTCTCTCTCTCTCTCTCTCTCTCTCTCTCTCTCTCTCTCTCTCTCTCTCTCTCTCTCCTACTGCACTTGTATTGTACCCGAACCACGAATCATATCATCATCATCATCATTAAAAAAGAACCAGTCTCCAAAAATTCAAATCTTCCAACTCCTGTATAAAAATGTAATGTGTAATTAAAATAATGTAGTAAATTTAAATGTGTATTTTTTAAAAATCATACATGCTCTAAGACGTAGTGCTAAATTATACTTGAGCCTTGTACTATGAACTAGGCCTATATATGACTATAGTCAGTCTCAATATATCAGTAGTCTGCTTGATATTTTTGTAGCGTTGCTATTTGTATTCCGGAGGAGAGTTATTAGGATGTGGAGCACATGTGAGTCTCTCGGAGTTGGGAGAAGTGTCAATTTATGTACATGTATGCACTCCATATATATTCATGATGATGATGTTCATGATGATGATGAGGATGATGAGGAACAGCGTAGTGGTAGGGAGGTAGTTAGCTGGATTTGAATGGCTCTTTATGTTTGCTCAAAAGTTATATTTATATCTTTAAGGTTATGTGGATGTGTGTGTGTGTCGGAGTGAGTGAGTGGTAGGAGAAAGAGAGTTGTATAATGTAAATGGTAAATGTAGATATTTGGATTAGGATTCATAGGAAAAACCATGCATAATTTGTTTCCATTGAAAATTTTATAGATTTTTCTTGGAATAAATACAATGGGTCTTGTGTGTATGTGTGCCTCTCGGCTCTCTCTTCTACACACTCGACGCTCTGCAAAATTCGACTCTCAGACTCGCATTTAACTGTGAATCTATTATCAGGACATAAAAGCTCAAGAAAACTAGCAACTCTCCACTAGTAGAGACATACCGTATTTCCCCGGACAGTGGGCGGGTCTGAGAGCTATACCTATTCAAATAGTGGACGGGGACGGGTCTATTAACAAAATATTATGTGGTCGTACACCCGCACCCGCACCCGCACCGGTACCGGTAACGGTACCGGCCCACGATAGGGCAAGGGTCTGCACTACTACCCGGGTCTGAAAGATCGGGGTGGGTGTACTACCTTTCCAGGGAATACGGTACATACACGAGCAGAACTTTACAATAATAATAATAATAATCATCATAATAATAGTGGGTAATTGTACAATTCCCCATTCTACTTACATAGTACACATGGAATTCCAGTCGTCGCCCACTACTATACTACTGTACTGTGGAAGCCTATATGCACATGTATGTAGAATTACATTCACATCTATGAAAAATTTTCGGCGCAGTTCCCTCGTACTGATTCAAATTCTGACTACTCACTATGACACTTATACGCTAACAATAAAAATGTATATAATATTTGTGAGTTATATTTATACGGCGAAGCGAGTCCCAGCTCCATTTTCTCCAGTCAATAAAGGCTCGAGCGATAATAATATTATTATGTGTATACTGCTCAAAATAGTAGCGTATCGTCTCGTATCCCGTGACTACTACGTCCCATTCATCATATATCAGTCACATATCTCTTCCCCAGCCCCAGAACCAGCACCAGCACCAGCTAAAAGGCTCAAGGTAGAGGGCTAACATTAACATACTTCCCATGCCGCTGATAAGCTAAACATATTTCAAATGCCCAGCTATACATACGGCCTAGGAGCATGACCCCAGAATAAAAAATCGTATAGATCTGGGTGGATGTGGATAATTGTGTAGCATCATGCTAAACGGCAATACTCTTCTAAAAAAATAACAGAGGTAGGTACCAACCTCGGCTACTCGGCTCGGCTCAGCTAACTAAGTCTACGTACCTCCTGATGGAATTTGAATATGTTGGGGGAAAATGGAAACCAATCGGAATGTGAGAGTGATGTTGTCTATGTTGTATGGATGTGGATGTCGGTTCGTTTCTGTCTCGACGAAGACGACGACTCTCAAGAAGAAGACTCTCATGATGACGAAGATGATGGATTTTGCAAATCCTTGCAAAAATTCCGATTCTAAAAGGCTCAAAGTTGTTCGTCAATAACTTTTGTATCACTCCTGTCTGTATCTGTAGGTGCTCTCGTCTCATTGATTTTAGTTTTTTCCAGTACATACCAGCAGAAGTAGTAGAGTCAGTCCCAGAACCAGAACCAGAACAGGACCATAGCACACTATATCAGTATGTCATATCTCCCTAACGAAAAGAACCACCAGCCTCAGCTCCTTCTTGATTCCCTTCATTCTGCCTACTACGCAAATAATTCATCTTTATGTACAAGTTTACAATACATTAGGGATACTAGAGTATCTTCCAGCGGCGTCCCTGTATAAAATACATAATAGACTGATGGGATGGGATGGGGGAGGAGATCTCACCCGACGTGCTTGGGTGCTCCCTCTCTCAATTTTTTGCAAATTCTACACGAACAATGTCCGAATTTCCAATTTTATCTCCTTCCCCGCTCCCTATTTTTTCCCCTTATATATCCAGAGATTTGCCATTTTTTCCCTATTTTTCCCCTCGATTATTTATTTTTAACAAAAAAGCACGCTCCATTTTCAGTCCTGCGATTTCGGATTCCAGTTTCCAGTTGCCCTTTTTTTAAAAAATAAAAAATCATTATTTTAGATATATATGAAAATAATCCGCGATAGTTTGAAAATTTTAAAATATGTCCTTACTACGTTGAGCGAGCGTCCCACTTTCCAGATTTGGAGTCGAGTCTGTAATTTGATCTTTAAAATTGAGTAATTAGTTCAATATAGATGTGTAATGGGCCCAGTTTCTAGGAAAAGAATTAAGAATTCAGATTTATAATTAAACATTTGCCCCTGTGACTCTGACCCCGAAACCTCACATAAATTCTATAAAAGTAAAGACAGCAACGCCCTTGCTATCTTTCATATTCCGTCCCAACACCAAGAACCATCCTTTCAATTTCCATTCCACTGCTGCATTGTTAAGAGTTGTTCGTTTGTGGAGAACAGGTGCACCGGGACCGTGACTGACGACGACACGCGGAACACATGTAATATAATTTCCCTCGAAGCACATGTATTGTATATCGATATATCTCATTAAATTAAATTATCTATTATAGGACCAGGACCAGCCCTCTTCCTATTCTACTACAACTAGTCGTACGGGCACGGATATATGTTAATGGAAAACGTTTATAATCATATATTTCAAAAATATATATATATAAGTTCCCAAAAGTACACTTTTCCATCCTATCTCTCTCCCTTTTTGAATTATTATTATTATTACGTAGTAACGTCGTACCTTACGACTATCTATGAATATATCTGCAGAATTACATCGCTCCTCTCCTCTGCGCTTTGGGTTGGTTTGATTTTAGTTTGGGGCGCCGTTTCCATTGATTCAATAATATGACTGTGTAGGCTGTTTTTATGCAGGTATGTACCTACGGAGACTACCTTAGTTTGAGTTGGGTTGGTGTTGGTATGGTAGTTGGTTGGTAGGTACTTGACATATTTATTACAGGGGGAAAACGAGGAAATCGAGTAAATCGTTTTTTATGTTTCTGGCAACGTCAAACGTGGTAAATTCCTAGATTTGTATTTTTCTCCTAGATTGAGATTTTAAGTTTCCTTTGAATTTTATATTTTTTTGTGCAAAAGTCAAAAGTGCAGTCGTCCTCGTTAACTGATATATTGTCTAGAAATCTTTTGCTTCCTTGCAAAAAAGACATTTCTTTTTCTTCTTTTTAAATATATAAACTATCAACATCAACGCCATTAAGCCCAAATCCAAATTGCTTACTTCGTCTTTCATTTCAATTAGGCACAACGCTCCACAATTTATTTTCTTCTCAAAAATAAAAGAACTTCAATAGAACAACATTTTGTTTTTTGGCTCTTTCCGGAATTTTATTTCAGCTCCATATACTTTTCGGTTCTGACTTTTGAGCACATTTGAGATTGAAGCAGAATGTATGACGTGTGAGTGCGGGGATATTAAAAGGCTTTTCAAAATGGATTTGTCTCAGTCTCTCAGTCAGCCTCTCCTGCGTACTCTGTACATATCTCGGCCTCGGAAATCATGAAAATGGTTGGAAACGTCAGAGAGTTGAGGTGAGGTTCAGTCAGAGCCAGAGTGCCATTTGAAGACAAGTTGACAAGACCAAGTTTGAGTTTTTGGTCAGGTTTCTTTTTTTATTATGGGCTTGCATTTTGGTCCTTCTACTACGTTGTGACTCTGACCGTCAACCGGACCGTATAGTTATATTATGATTCAATTCCAATGTCGTTGTCCCCTTCCGTATCCACTGCCTCTGACTCTGACTCTGTCCACATTGGCGTTTGGAATTGGTCCGGCTCGCTCATATAATACATCAAGTGTGAAGTGGGTCTCGGTCTCGGGCAAGAGAAAGAGAGAAATGGAAATCAATAGGTCGATACAGCGGAGGGAAATTCACAACTTTACCCGAAACCGTAACCGAAACCGAATCCGACACCGACACCGGGACTATTGAGCAAAACCAAAAGTTCCCTACCTAATAATTACAGTACACCTTTCCCTTTAAGACTACGTCCTGTATCTAAAATAATATGGCAATTACTCCCCATGCTGGTCTCGTAGAAAACCACGTTCTCCGTCCACTGCTTATAGTATGCAGCGACAGCACCACCAAGTCATGGGAAAAAGACATTTGCTACCCGGACAAAATTTTAGCAATTTTCCGGGTTGCAAAAAAAAGGTCCCACAACCCATGTTATAGCAGAACTATAGGACAAACTTACACTCGTCTCACACCATATCCCAGTCCCAGTAGAAGTAGGTGGTATTTATGCAATCTCCATACTCCATAGTCCTAACAATATTTTTCTTAGCTCGCAATTAAAATCTGTCCTAAAAGCTTCTCCCGTAAATAATGAAGAATTAATGCTAAGACACGAGTGTGTACTTTTAGTAGTGCTCAAGAGCTCTGTTTGTACAGCTATGTACAATAAAGCAGGGGCGACAGTCAGTAGGAGTAGAGGAGTAGGTAAGTAGGTAAGTACATTTTTTATCGTTATGGATTTGGAGCATAGACGGAGTAGTAAAAGGAATATAGTACAATAGTAATAATAGTATGGGAATAAATGAAAGGAGAATCTCAATCTCAATGTACTTAACTACTACCTACGCTATACGTTTTAGAAATACACAATATTAATACGTGAAACAACTATGAGAACGAGAACGAAAAGACTCATCTCATCTCAGTCTCTTTCTTTCCTTTCCTAGCTCCTTTCTTCCCCATTCCGTACGTAAGGAAGAAAAAATTAATAAAAATGCACTTACACTTCTTCTTCTTTCAAGATTTTCCCTTCAGCCAGAGCTGCTCCTCTTGAGCTTGAGCAACTTTTTAAACATGATAATTTTGTCATGCATTCAATTTCCCTTACAAACTTTCAATGCTCCCAACCAAGACCAAGACACACACTGCTTTCCCACTCATCCCGCGACTGTATTACACTAATAATACACCTATATAACCTACATGGATGGGGAGGAGGACCTCCCAAAGAAACGCGAGTACATACTCCTCGGCTACTTGGTATTCCAACTCACGACCATGATTCAACGTTCAAGCTGAGCGGTCTGGCCAGAAAAAAAAAAGAAAATAAAAGAAAGGGAAGGATGATGTGAAAGGAAGACTGTGAGAGAAAGATAATAGAGAGATAGAGGTTGGGGCCTTGGGCCTTGAGCTCTTCATTTTGGGTCTGCTGCTGTTACTGCTACTGCTGCTGGTATTATTGGCATGACATTGTGAAAATATAATTATATATCTATACAGTGTACGGCTGTACGGAGTGTGGTGTAGTAGACGCGGACGGAAAGTTAACGCTATTTCCCTTTCCATAGATTTCCCCTATTTTCACATGCCGTCAGTTTACATGTGATATTATTAAAAGTTTTTTGATCACGTCCCTAACACATGCTCATCGTTTTATATCATCATCCCTATAGCTAAATCTAAAATAGACAGAAACAAAGTCACTATATGGGGGAATCTATATACATATTATAAGTCTAACCGTAAGTAGTAGGCGCACTATAGGAGAGTGCAATTCTGCCTCTGCCTCTCTGTGGTCGGAGTAAGTTGGCTTGTGGCAGTGCAAATATTTTCAATGCGATCACATCATCAAATCTCATGGCATGCCATGCATTGGGGATATGGCATGGCCTGACACATGGAGCACTCACATCTCCTCCTCCCCACAAAGCATAAATACACTTAGCGTAAAACAAATAGTTTGACCCGCAAACTTCTCCTTCGTCTACCTGCTCCCCTCTCCTCACACTACCTACATACCTAACCTCATACTAAAAGCCCAATAAAAAACACATACATTGTTGCTCTGTATATACACACTCCGCTGAAAAATCAAACTACCGAGACCGAGACCGAAATCGAAACCGAGCCGAAGCATTCTACTCCAACCGTTCACCGTTACCGTTCCCGGTACCGCTACCATTTTCTCTCCCACTTCTACACCACAAATATGTAGCTTCGTCTTAATTCCCTTCGTGCTTTTCCTCCACAAAACACGCAATGGGAGTGAGAGGACTTAGAGGACTACCTACTGCATAAAAAATGGAGAATCTTGTGTAAATAAAAATACTGATACGCATGTAGGTATACGGACACTGACAGTCAAGTCTGTACTTTATCAACATCAACATCAGGTTTACGGGGCTACTACGATACGATCCGAAGGAGAGCTCCAAAAGGCCAGAAAGTTAAAGTAAAAATAATGCAAAGTGAGAATGAAAGAATGAAATATGGAGGGATATAGGGATATAGGGAGGGCACTATAGGCCTCGGCTGTGGATTCCACTCTGTGTACATAGTATTTATCTGTATATACTTATGAATAAATTACAACTAGACTCAAGATGATTGCTACTGCTACAGAAGAGGAAAGTGGGAGAGGATTGGATGGAGATGGAGGGACGTGACGGGAAAAAGGTTGGAGGGGGGGGGGGAAGAAGGAGAGAAATATAACATATTGGAAATTTTGTGAAGAGGAAGAAATAGTATGAAAATGAAATATTATCCAGAGCGACATGAACAACACTCTCCCGATGCGGATGAAGGACGACAAAACACAACTAAGTTATCCAGTCAAGTGTTCCACGTTTATCACAATTTTCGAACCATTCCATTCTTCACATGAATGATTTTCATCAAATCAAATCAGCCACTCTCACATCTATATTCTTATATTATTATTATCATCATCGTCGACTCTGTCTATACCCAGACAGAGGATTATAAGAACAATGTACAACAGATATAGATATAGGAGGTGAATATAGAACACGAGGAGAGTTTCAGGTCCAGATTAACTTTTTCACTGGAAACTGGAATGACATTTTGTATGTCGTATGGACCTACCGAGAGACATAGACCACTTTTGATCAGAATCCCCATCAAAACTACTAAACCACTCAACTAGTTGATACACTCTTTGAATTTAATTCTTGGTGCTTCCTATATAAATTTTACATGGAATTCAAAATTCAACAACATCCAAAACCAAAGTCAAAAGTCAAACCTCGGCAAGTTGACAAGTGAGTAAGTAAGTTGATAGTCTTGAAATTTCTATTATCTTGTGTCCCCGTTTTCCCAAAGACCACCATATTTCTCGGAAATCCTTACACAGCTCGACGTCCACACGTCCACGTCGACAAGGCAGTGATGACATCAGAGCATTTAGGAGTATTGCTCTATCAAAAACTGTAACATTTAACATACTCCTCACACCGTGAGTTTACATGGACGTGAAGATTCCTCCAAACAGGAGGACATTAGCAACTTGGAAACTAGAACTCAAGGAACGTGTGTGGAACATGAGGAAACATTAGAAGAGAACATTCTCACTTCCATTACATTTTATTTGGTGCTTTTGACAATAACCTTCCCGTCAAATGTCTTCCCTTGGCTTCACGTCCTCGCAGTAATTTTCTCACATATCCAACTTAATTCACCGGTTTTCCTTTTATAATCTTCCGTCCATATCGAAATAACTATTAAAAAAGATGATTATTTATTAAATGTGAAACATTTTTTGTGGGCACCAAGCATTAAGCATGATGTTCCAAATAGAAATGGTTGCACGGTGACGGTGACGGTCTAGCCTTCACATTTTAAGGAATCTGTTATTATCAATTGTAATAATTATATTATAAAAAAGTAATCATCCTTTTTTGCCCTTTCCCTTTCGTTTTCGTATACTTCCGCTTTCCCCTTCCAATTCGAATCCTAAAAGAATTCCAGAATTCCTATATATCAGATTAAATATTTAAATAATGTAAAAATAATTACATAGCAGGCCACCTGTATATACGAAAAAAGAAGTTAAATTCAAAGGTTACTTGGGTGGACAACGACAGCAAGATGAAGTAAACAAAATTAAAATCAAACTTGCCGTAATAAGTACATATTATGCATATACCCAGGGCCGGATAATGCGGCCAGCGCAGGAAGCCCCTGCTGCTTGAATTTTCAAAAAGACGTGTAAATGGAACATTTTGCAGTTTACTTTAAAAAACATTTAAAAAGAATATTTTGACTTTTCAAAAAGTTACAAATTAAAGTTTTTGCGCATTTCAAAAACATTCAAAATAAAACATTTAGCACTTTTCTCAAAATATATGTAAATAGAAAATTTTACACTTTTTTGAATCAAGTAAAAAGAATATTTTGCACTTTTCTGAAACATGTAAATACAAAATTTTTCTTAACCCAAGAAAACCATCAATAAAATCAAAATGGTGCTTTTTGTATGGAAAAAAATTGCTACCTAAAAGCAAATTCCTTTGTTCGGCCCTGACAATGGTTTGGGAAATAGTAACAATATTACAGAATTACAGACAGTGCGTGGAACTTTTTGTGATTGCTAATCCTTAAACATGGTGGTGAGCTGACTAAAAAAATCAATAAAAATCGAAGATTGACATGAGTCCACAACGCATATATTTCAACTTGGAGATCCTTAGCAATTTTATGTATGCAAAGTTTTAGGATTATTTGACTGACATTAGGTATTCTTGAGACGTACGTGCTTGGCCTGACAATGCGCCATAGTACACGTTTCCTGACATGCTAAAGGAGTCGAAGTATTTAATTGCAACTTGGAAGGGTCATTATGTACATTACAACTCGAGCACACTCGCAATATGAATATGTAGTAGTGGTAGTGGTAATAGTAGTTAATAGGTTATAATCATCGTCTCACTTCATTCTTCTCAATTCTCAATTCTGCTGGTCTTCCTACCATTCTAGCGTGCATCGCTGGAGTAGCTTGTGTGTTGGCTTAAGAATTTAACAAGAGTTCGTAACTCAATCATAATCAGACGTAATTATCAATCATCGTATTAAAATCAAGTCAGAAATTGAAATCAGAATGAAATTAAATTTAATATATTCGTAGCCTTAACTATTTAATACATAATCACCTACTTCCCTTAATGATTTAACCCAAGAGTTGTTGCAGTTTATAGTAAACTTCAACTCATCCTAGTCCGTGTAGTAGTTTTGTGGTAATTGGAAGCACCTGCTATGGAAGTTTGCTGGCTGACAATTAGAAATTCACTACTAATAACACTAACCACGCACTAAAGCTATAGGAGGCCGGCAGCCCCATAACAAGAGAGCAACTCACCAAAAGATTATGTTCAGGAAATACCAACATCAACTTTTGACTTTTGCCTACAATAAAATTATCATACAACAATTTACAATAATTATGATCTCCTTGTCAATGTGAGCATGTGGAAATTTTGCGCAAAAAAACTTCCAGTCTAGACAGTGATCAAAAACAGGATAGGACTAGGGCAAAAGGAAGGAACTTTGTAGGAAGATACTACTGCTCTACACTTTTTACGTTCCAGCATTTTCCCCACTGACTCAGTACTCCACTTTTGGACCGAGACCAGGGCCGGACAAAGGAATAGCTTTAGGGCAGCAATTCGTTTCCATACAAAAACCACCATTTTGATTTTATTGAAGATTTTCTTTGTTAAATCAAAATGTCTCTTACATGTTTTTGAAAAGTGCAAAATGTTCTATTTACATGTTTTTTGAAAAGTGCAAAATGTTCTTTTTACATGTTTTTTGAAAAGTGTTAAATGTTTCATTTGAATGTTTTTGCAAAGTGCAAACAAAAATTATTTGCATGTTTTTGAAAAGTCAAAATGTTCTTTTTACATGGTGTTTGAAAAGTGATAAATGTTTTATTTGCAAGTTTTTGAAAAGTCAAAATGTTCTTTTTACATAGCATAGGTTTAAAAAGTGCAAAATGTTCCATTTACGTGTTTTTTGAAAACTCAGGCAGCGAGGGCTGCCTGCGCTGGCCACATTATCCGGCCCTGACCGAGACCGAGGGATCTCTGTAGCAAAGCCCCTTTTAGTATAGGACGGGGTGGGGGATCAGACTCTTTATTTTTTTCCCATAATAATAATGGCATAATATTTATAATTAATTCTAATCAAATAAAATTGTGATGAATTAAACGCACTATCCCATTAATAAGTGAATGGGATTTTGCGGACTCGAGCTCCACTCCAGTCATAGTCGGCTCATTCAAGTTTTTCAATATTTTGATGATGATGATTGCTTATAGCTTTGGAATTCGAATAAGGTGTACAATAAATGACGTAGTTATGTATTTATCATACTCATTCAAATATATAAATTCAATGCTGAGAGAGAGATTTCAGGAGACTTGGAATAATTTTCAGCAGGTACCATGTTACACCGTCCTTTGATGCTACCTACTACATGTAGAGGAAATGAGTGAATGTTGTCGTTTTATCAGGAATAAAGATTAAGCTTAATGTAAAGTGTAACGATGAACGTGGTAATTATCATTACTACGACTTCCAGGCTAGACTGGCTCCCATTTGCGAACGTAATAAAGGTAGGTAGTAAGGTACATGCTCACAAGTTACAACTCGAATATATTCATTATTATAGTATTCAAATTACACATTTAACTTCATTGTGAGTAGTAAACATACAGCACGTGTTAAATAGGTTGATCGTTTTCGTTTGATAGTTTGATGATGATGATGGTGTGGTGGTGGCAAAGTTGAGAGTTTCAAAATCTTTGGTTCATGAGGGCGGGTGCTGGAGGCGGTTGTTGTCGTTGTTCCTCGCGTATCTACTTATGTACAATTATTATTAGTATTAGTAGTAGGCAGTAGGTACTTAGAAGGCAAGTCAAAAGTCAACTCAACTCATTTACAAACTACCAAAAATAAAAAACTATTACCAAAAACAATAGTGGTTGTAGTAATGCACTATAATGGTGAGGGACAATAGTTAATATAAATTCGAGAAAAAAAAACAAAGGAGGAACACAAAAGATGTATTATTCAGTAATGACATATTAAAATCGGAGGTCTTTGTGATGGTGAATGGTCTGGAAGACTGCGTGAATGTGTCAAGTGCTACTGATGCTCACTACTGATAGAGTCATTCCAACTTAATTATTTTATTAATTACTCCTTCCTCCACTCCCACACTCACTCTTCTTGTCGTACTTGTACTTGTCTCGCAAATTTGAAGAACACTACAGATATAATTTACACAAAGGGACGACAAGTGACTTGTACAATGTGTGCTATGTTGTATGTTACAATAATTAATATTACAAACTTAAATTAACTTTTCTTACTCATATTTTCCACATCTCATGGTCAGTCTAGTGCTGGTCTGGCTCTGGTTCTGGATTCGGCTCTAATAGTATGTTGATATTATGTCTGTCGTTTTTGTTTCATCAGACTCATTATTCAAGAGAGAGAGACAGAAAAGCGAGTCAGGTCAGCAGTCGCAGTCGTCGGTCCAACTCCAGCTAATTCATAAAAATATTCATATTATGCACAATTTTACATGCATGTTGAGCGGATCCCTAATCAACAATCAACAGAAACAGCCGAGTCGAGAGTGACTAGTCAACAACAAGGACGATAGCCGTTGTTAGACCTTGACGAGATTTATTGAAATTAGTAAACTGACCAAACTTGCACCCAACTCAATATGCTCTTAACATGAATGGTCCCAACTAACAATTAGTTTAATTCAAGTAATTACCCTTAAAGTATCCGTCCGCAATGCTTCCATGTGTGATCTGCATAATTGTAAAAGAACTAGTAACACTTTGACTTTCGACCGTTGATTAATACTTATACTATATGACTCGTGTGTCGTTGCTTTACTTCTTTCCTTTCGTCATTTCGTGTATAAATGTTATTAGTAAAGTTTTAATTTCACTATACACTCAAAACTATTCCCTTTACTACTTTACTTAACTGCATCACTGAGAAGTATGAGCTGTAGTAATTTTGCAAATTATTAAAAAATAGACTAGTAACTGACTACTCACAATTAGTAGTGAGATATCGTCTGTGAAGAACCAAAAGGACCCATATCCAAGTTAAGCTATAGAATCAAAATGAGCTATGTCATAAAAACAAAATGAGAAATATGTGTAAAATGTTCGTTAGGAGTTTTTGAAAAACGTAAAATGTTCTAATTCCATGTTTTCGAAAAGGTGCAAAATGTACTAATTCCATGTGTTTGAAAAGTACAAAATGTTCTAATTCCATGTTTGAAAAGTGCAAAATGTTGTATTAACATGTTTTTGAAAAGTGCAAAATGTATGTTCTATTTAAATGCTCTCAAGACATATTTGAATATTTTTGTAGATATTGCTTTTAGCTAAAAATGGATATGGGTCATTTTGGTTCTTCACAGACGATATATTATGAATTTCCTTGCTTCATGTTCATTTCGTTCTGTTAAATCGTAAACCGTAACCGTAGCCGTGAGAGCGATGTAGTTCTCGTTCCAGATCCAGCGGCTTTACCCTACCGGCCTTAAAATAATAGCAATCCCTTTTATACCAACATAGATGGAGTAGCTAATGATATACGATGTCAAAATGAGCTCGAAAAGATGTTTGATTGTTAAAAATAATTGGGAAGGGGCAGATTAGGAGATTATCAGTGCTCAATAAAAATAATGAAGATGTAATTTATTTTGGCATAAATGTAAAAATTTAAAGTTTCTTTCAAGTACCTGAGGCCTGAGGCATGAAATATGGGTATGGTAATGCAAATTTGTTGGTGCACCAAAAGAAATGAGACAGAAGCTACGAAAATGAATGACTAATTTGATAAATAGGTACAGTTTAATGGTGAATATGTCTAATGTATACTTTTAAAATTCCAGGGGCGTTTTTGATACCGTTCTTAATAATGATAATCCTGGAGGGAGCACCGCTACTACTCATCGAGTTAGGGATCGGTCAGAGGTTACGACAAGGATCTATGCGCGCATGGAATATGATTCATCCCTCAATTGGAGGGATTGGAATTGCTAGCACAATAGTTGCCTTCCTCGTGGGTCTTTATTATAATGTCATCATTACATGGTGCTTCTTTTTCCTCTTTCACTCTTTTACGGTAATTATTTTTCAAATTTTTCTCATTCATAATGATACGATAATAATATAATACACTGCGGAAGCATTCTTATACTTTTAGGTTTCGAAATAATTGAATAATTGTTTGTATGTTGTTGTTGAACTTACAAGGGTAGAAATAATTGTGCACTCAAAAAAATAAATTTTGAATAAATGTCGTCCGTGAAGACTGAGTATGAACTATACATATCCATTTTTCAGAAATTAAAATGCATTATCTACTCAAAAAATGTGAAAAATAATCCTGAAAGCATGTAAATTGAATAATTTGCACACTCAAACAACATGTAAATGGAACATTTTGGTACTTTTCAAAAACATGCAAATTCAACATTTTGGCACTTTTCAAAAACATGTAAATGAAACATTTTGCATTTTTCAAAAACATGTAAATGAAACATTTTACACTTTTCAAAAACACGTAAATGGAACATTTTGCACTTTTCAAAAACATGTAAATGGAACATTTTGCACTTTTCAAAAATATGTAAATGGAACATTTTGCACTTTTCAAAATCATGTTAAAATAAATATTAAATTTGCAAATAAATAGAATATTTTGCACTTTTCAAAAACTCGTAATTAACATTTTATGAATGTATCTCATTTACGCTCTGTGCGTTTTTTTACGTAGCTCATTTTGATTCCAACTTAAATTGAATATAGGCCGTTTCCCTTGTAGGCATAACGCCTATGGGAGGAGCTATATGTATACGTATATGAAATATCCTAAAATGGCATTATACTGATATCTTAGCTGTATCTATACGTCATAAGTTGACAAGTGAGCGCATTCAAAAGTTGATGATTGTTTTGATTTTGATTGTAAATTACAGAGTACATTACCATGGGAGTCATGTCCCAAAGAGTTTAATGTGACGTCGGGAACGTTCCTCAATACGAGTGTTCAAGAATGTGAAAGATCTTCGGAAACAGCGTATTTCTGGTACCGGGAAGCACTTGACATCTCCGACTCAATAGAACATCCAAATGGTATCAAATGGAAGATGCTTCTCTGTCTCGTCCTCGCATGGGTCGTCGTCTATTTTATCATCATGAGAGGAATTCAGTCTTCTGGAAAAGTAAATCATGAGCAAAAAAAAAAATAATAATAAAAAATCCATTATGATTATACAAATCCTCACATTTTATTTTCTATGACGCAAATATTTTTTTTAGTACAACAAAAATCCTAAACTACTGTGTATCTAGATATATAGGCTAAACAATATGTAGGTATAGCATTATGCATGTAGCGCTCTGATTTTCTTTCTCCTTTTTTTCCTCGTTTCCCACGTCAAAACTTTAATGTAATATTCAATATTATTCAAATTTTGATCTTTACATTTTTTTTCATCTATCCCAATAAGTGTAGAAGTAGAAGTAGAAACAGCTACAATCCAGATACTGTGCCCTACGTGATATTAATAAAATATACAACTATATTTTTCCATATTGTAAAATTTGTAAAAATTGTGAAAATAACCTTTTTTTTCTTGGTTTGTTCTGTTTAGGTCGTCTACTTCACATCGTTGTTCCCCTACTGTGTCCTAACCATTTTCTTCTTTCGTGGAATTACATTAGAAGGGGCTGGAGCTGGATTGATGCATATGTACACTCCAAAGGTATGTTAAAAAAATATCTATGCCATATCTATACCAAAGAAAAATTTTAAGTAATTTGTCATCTCAATATTTGAAAATCAAGTACTTAATAAATTGGATTTTTGAATGAACTGGGAATATAGATGCACTACCTCCTGAAACCTTCGGTCTGGCTAGATGCAGCAACTCAAGTGTTCTACTCTTTTGGACTGGCTTTTGGATCTTTGATTGCATTCGGCTCATACAATAAACCGCGAAATAACTGCGTCAAAGATGTCTACTTCATCACAGCCACGAATGCACTGACTGCAATCTATGCATCCGCTGTTATCTTCTCCGTACTTGGATTCAAAGCGACTGCAATCCATCATCGATGCATTGCCAAGTAATTTTCGTTTTTTTAAAGCAATAGCGTCCGAAGTGAAGATTCAAAATAACCCATGTCCTTCGTTAGCTAAAAATAAAGTGGTCTATCTACATAAAAACATATCCTGTCCCTGAAAGCATTTAGTACTACATAGAATATTTTGTACATTTTAAAAGCAAATGTAAATGGAAAATTTCGAACAATTCAAAAATATCTGCAGATAGAATATTTAGTAAATTTCAAAAACATGTAAATGGAGCATTTAGAACTTTTCACAAACATGCATAAATGGAAAATTTAGAAAATTTAAAAAACATTTGTACCGAATATTCAGTACATTTCAAAAACATGTATATAGAAAATTTATAACTTTTGAAAAACATGTAAATATGATGTTTAGAAAATTTCAAAAACATGCGTGAATGAGAAATTTAGTAAATCCCAAAAACTTGTAAGTGAAACATTTTAAAAGCATGTAAATAGAACATCTAGTTCGTTTCAAAAATATGTAAATGGAATATTTTGCCATTTTCAATAACACGTAACTAAGTATAACGTATATCTATCGCGTTTAGGTTTTCTGAACTGGCTCATTTTAATTTTGGCTTAAATTGGATACGGCCCCATTTTGATTCTTCACTCACGATATTATGTCAAAAGACAAAAATTTGAAAATTCAAAGTTACGATACGTGACTTTTGACCTGTGTTAAATTCTATTTGATGATTGTTTTTAATGAAATTTGCAGTAATAAGGAAGCGATGGTGCAGTATAATTCGACAATGTTCCCCAACATAGACGTAATCAATGACACGGTGTATGATGATTTCTTCAAGAATCGTCCTCTGAACGGAACAAACTTTAAGTCTTGCAGTTTGGAGGACGAGCTGAATAATGCAGCTGAGGGGACAGGACTGGCTTTTGTGGTCTTCACTCAAGCCATCGTCGAACTGCCCTACTCACCATTTTGGTCCATTATTTTCTTCCTCATGCTTCTCGCCCTGGGGATTGGCTCACAAATTGGCACTATGGAGGGTGTCGTCAGTACAGTATTTGGATCACCGTATTTCAGTCATATACGCAAAGAAATTCTTACAGGTAACCTTTCAACTATAATTATACATATTTCACTTCCCGCATTTAGTCAGCAGTATGCCAGTCAAAAAATATAAAAAGCTAATGTACTAATGCTCAATTTTCCCCGAATTTTGACTGACTGAGCAGGAGTTGTGTGTGGGTTGTCATTTTTGGGGGGACTGATATTCGTGACTGGTGCTGGAGAATATTGGTTGACTCTCTTCGATGGATACGCAAGTACTACTGGACTAGTCATCATTGCTTTACTTGAGACCGTCAGCGTCATGTATATTTACGGTCACAAAAGGTCAGAATTTATTTCAAATTACATATTAAGCTTCAGTGAACAACCAAAATGACCCTTACTCATTTTTACATTCAAAATGAACTATTTACAAATTTTTTTAAAAAATATGCCCTGGTCCTGAAAACATGCATATAGAGCAGTTTGCACTTTTCAAACACTCGTATATAAGTAGAACATTTTGGACTTTTCAAAAATTTGTAAATAAAATATTTCGCACTTTTCAAAAACTCGTAAATAAAATATTTCGCACTTTCCAAAAAGTCGTAATTAACATTGTACGTACATTTATCATTTAGTGTTTTTTTACAAAATTTTTAAATGTGTTTTTTAAATAGGTCATTTTAATTCTAGCTTAAATTGGATAAACGGTCGTTTTGATTCTTCACTCACGATAGTTTGGTTTCCTCTTTAGTAGAGAGCTTAAATTAGTGAGTAAATAAATAATTTGTGAAATATTAATTCCAGGTTTTCGCAAGATATAGAAGCTATGACAGGATACTATCCTGGACTGTATTGGCAGGTAACATGGCGGTTCGTTGGCCCTATAATGTTAGTTGCTTTGTTGATAGGTTCCGTCATTGACAAAGTCATGAATGCTCCTGAATATTCAGCCTGGAATGCTGAGACGGTGAGTTGGAGTTTTCTTGTTGTTAATGTTTTATGTATTTTTTTTTAAAATTAAAAATCGAGTACAATTTACTGATAATATTCGTAATGTTAATTGTGTCCTATCCGAATTCTTAGGGAGAAACGCATAAGCTACCATTCCCTGGCTGGGTGATGGGAATCGCTGTATTTCTTATAATCTTGAGTATATTGCCAATTATTGTGGTTGCAATTATGAATACATTTAACATTCTTGGACCAAGTGGTCGGCCTCGAAGTACGTCCACAACGATGAGACGTATTGACACGGCAGCTTCCACAAGGCCCATGATGGAAGACTATGAGGTGAGATATGGACACGAACGAAGACCATGGTTCACTCGACTCATGAATAGATACAGCCATGATTAAAATATATAATTAATATACACTATAATATAACTATATACTCCATACACATAAGTACATATAGCAAAAAAATAAAATCAAAATCAAAAAATCAAAAACCTCTGTAATTTCAAAATAGTAATTATATTATTATTATTATTAATTATTATATTATTATTATTAATTAAATGAGATTCCATATATATATATATACATGATATATAGTTGTATCATATAATCATAAAATAATAACAAATCTCCTGTTATTGTGTTTTGCAGTCGGCCAATAAATGTCGGATAATGTAAAATCTTTATTCTCATATATAATAATCTACCTCTACCTACTATTCTATTTTCAATTTCAATTTTCAATATTTTTACTTGTATGATTTCCTCATCAATTCTCTCCCTCTCTCTCTCTTTCTTTTTCATCAACTGAATTCAGAATAATTTTACCAAAATTACAAAATTTTACAAAAAATTACAAAATATTAGAATTTCAAATATTTAGACAACAGGGAGAAACCGATCCGCAGGAAAGAACCAAAATCATCAAAAATCTGTCAAAATTCAAAATCAATATGAAAATTCAAAACATCACCATTCAAAAATCAAAATGCAAAATATTCATGGAACTTCTTTTATGTTTTCTCAGCTCTATAAAATTCACCCAAATTCTTACAAACTTTCCTGTATAAGTAGACGCCCGTCCGACGACAGAGTACACAATTAGTAATATAAAGAATCAATAAAACACACAGACACACACACACACACACCCACAAACATAATAATTAACTCTCTGTTATAATTCACATTCATGTTATAAAAATGTTCTTACTTCTTATAACTTTGTTAAACTAACCACATTAAAAAAAAATTAATTTTAATAGTTAATTACTATAATATATTTTATTAATAATTTTGTTTCCAAATTCTAAATTCCAATATATATAATATTTCTTGTTGTCTGTTGTTAGTTTTAATTTTACATTATTAGCCCCTATAGACTACATTACATGACATAATTATTTAGAGTTTTCAAACATAATTTTTTTTTCCAAAGGAGTAGACAATTTATTTATTTACTACCTATACCTATATTACTATTAAATGAGAATATACAACTTATATATAAGCAGAAAATTCAGAATCGAATCGAAATCGTGAACACAACAAAATCAAATAGAAATCAAAAACTGAAAAAATGTAATTATTAATGATAATATATAATATTGTGGCAGGAAGGGAACTACACTTACTACTACTAAAACTCTACAATGAAAAATGAATATATATATATATATATATATACCTTCTTCCCGAAAAAAAAATGTTAAAATGTGATCAACTGGACTACATCGTACTGATAAATGACTACAGGATAATTATATATTCTAATTAATTATACAATACATTATACTATATTATTATATGATAAAAAAAACAAAAATGTATTAGTACCCTAGACTATAATAAACTTTACAAAATAAAATACAACAAAAAACAATAATATTAAATGATGATATACGTATAAGTAAAAGTATATATTACAATTTACGAAAAATATATATACAATATAATATTAGCTATTATATAATTAGAGTTACTTGAGTGAGGAGAACAGATCGCATTTTAAATTTAATCGTCGCGTCGGTCCAGTTTCGGGTTCGGTTTCGGGTTCGGATTTGGTTTCGGGTTCGGTTTCGATTTCTGTTTCGAGTTCGGTTTCGGATTTGGTTCGGGTTTAGTACGAGTTCGGTTCGTCTCAATGTGAGTGTCAATTTGGTTGGTCATTTGGCGGGGAGGTCGCGTCATGAATGAGAGACTGGAAGCGGGGACTAAAAATCGAGACGCCCGCGCGGATGATGAACAGATGAATCACCGATAATGATAAAACGACAACGACAACAACGATCATGCCGACTTATTAAATACACAGAGAATACCGAAGGGAAAAAAGGAAGCATGTTACTTAAGTACATAATGTAGTGTTACTATAATTATTATATCATACATTATAAACGTGAATAAATAAAACATTGGGTATATATAATTATGCAGTACGTAAAACTGCATATAGTAGACTACATAGTAGAATGTAATTTTAGGTATATAGATATATTATAGCCAATTTGTATAGCGCTTTATTATTATTCAGTATACCTATAAATATATATATATATATCTACAATCTACAATACTTAATACATACATACCTATATATATGTAATGATATAAAAAAAAAACAATTTATAGTCATGTTAAATATATTTAACATTAAGACGGAATATCAGTTCGCGTTCTCTTCTTATCCTGTTGTATAAGCAGCGCTAATAAATCCTTGACAAATAATATTTTATCGTTTTTTTTTCACGTGCCTATTTCCTTTTCAATTATCAAAATTGCATCGCACTAGACCGGACCAGGTCCGGGTCCGGATCCGGTTCGGGTACGGTTCGAGTTCGACCTCAGTTCGGGCAGAGCATCATGAATTCTGATGGTTCAAATATTCAAGAATATCTATAGCATATGTGCAGATGAGTTAAAGCCGTCATAAATCCGCTTCTACTTTGTCCTACTGTTATTTCACTTTCACTATAAGGAAAGACTGTGAGGATAAGTAAGTAATTATTTAGCCCCCTTTAATAGCTGGTGCAAATGAGTGGAATTTTCCATAAAAATTCATGAGACTATTATAGATACTTAGTGAAGAATCAAAATGACTCGTGTCTATGTGTGCTTTAAGTTTCGATTAAAATTACCTAGGTAAAATATATACGGTGAGATAGGACTTCAAAAATGTAAAAGGTAAATTACGAGCTTTTTAAAAGCGCAAAATATTTTATTGGCATGTTTTTAGGAGCAAGATGTCGTCTGTGAAGAACCAAAATGACCCATTTTCATTTTTAGTTTTAAAAAAATGGACTATCTAAACAAAAAATTAAAATTACATCTTCATGAAAGCATGTAAATAGAACCTTTTGGATTCTTCAAAAGAACATGTAAATAGAACATTTTGATCTTTTTAAAAAGCATGTAAATAGAACATTTTGATCTTTTTTAAAAGCATATGTGAATAGAACATTGATCTTTTTAAAAAGCATGTGAATAGAACATTTTGATCTTTTTAAAAAGCATGTAAGTAGAATATTTTGCATTTTTTAAAAACATGAAAATAAAGCAATTTTCAATTTTCAAAAACATGCAATAGAACATTTTGATCATTTTAAAAACATGTAAAAATAGGACATTTTACACTTTAAAAAAATGTAAGTAAGTCTCTTATTTAACTGTCTTTTTTTGACATAGCTCATTTTAGTTCTAGCATAAATTGGATATGGATCATTTTGGTTCTTCACTGACGATATTTTTCTTCTAAATAATACATTTCGTTTTAACTGAAAAAGGAATATGGGTCATTTGGAGTCTTCACTTTGCGATATGTACAGCAAAGTCATGTTTTTACTTTGCACTACTACACTCTAATAACAAAGAAAGTCTTTAATATAATTTTCCGAGGAAGCTATACATTTATGCACGTAATAAATATGTGCCTCCTCTTAAAAACAACAGCCCTGGCTCTGCCTCTGCCCCTAGATACAATTAACACATAAATAAAAATAATTGCATCTTTCTTTCATGCTTAAATTGCTTCCCGACTCCCCTACTTCCTCAGAAACGTATAATAATCCTCCCATACTATGCTATACAGTTTTTATTATTTTTTCTGGGTTGACTATAGACCCTAGGCTACATACTTACTTATTCTGTGTATGTAGGATGCAATTGCTGGTTGGTTGAAGAAATGCATATTGGGGTAAACAGTGTAATAAACAGGGAGATGTTTGTTGATAGATGCGGTGGCTCTGACTTTCTGATGACTCTCTGATCTTGATGCTTGATCTTGTGGCCTTGTGGTCATTGCTGTGGAGGAATGACACATGAAATATTATGAAGAATATTACCCATTGCCCATTTGGGTTGAAGGGCAAGTCTGGGCAAGCCATAGGCAGGTGAGGGATTTTTCAAGGTTTGTAAATGTAAACTTGATGACAGTGTAGTACTTTGTACTCTGCACATCTGCACTTCAAACAGTACATAACAGTACGTACAGCTGATTTCTAAATAATCATCTTCTTTCATTGAATTTATCACAAAGCTACTTTATATAAAGCAGGCTAATAATTACCGGCATCGGCCACTGCATACTAAGTATAGGTACTACTGCATACAAAATCAAAGTAGTCGATAATTCATACCCTTGAGTGAGAAAGTGAATGTAGATTGGACATTGGAAAACACACGCGTTTTTGTAGGTAACTTTACATCTTATATTTCGATTCTGATCTAAAAGTGCATGCATCTATATTCATATATAAAATAAATTAATAAGAACTACTAATGGGAATAGACGACGGCTAAGAACTAGTTTTTGTTTCGAGTTATGAACAGGATTTTTAGAATTCTTTTCTATTATTTTCCACCATAGCTATTTTAAACTTGTGCAATGGCGGGAAAGGAGAATGGTTCAAACCGAGGAGAATCAACTGCCAAATCTTTACTGTCAAAATGGATAAAAGTTGTCTTTTACGTGGTTCTCGCGATAGTCCGGAAGCTGACCTCTGTCCCACGACGAGTGTTACGACCTTATTTAAAGAGAGGTCCGTCTTTCGAGGAAGAAGATGTACGAGGGAAAATTGTTGTCATCACCGGTGCCAATGCGGGGATCGGGAAGGAAGCCGCCTTTGAAATGGCCAAGAGACGAGCTACAGTGGTGATGGCATGTCGAAATTTAAATGCTGTCAAGACAGCCATCGTCGATATTCGTAATAGAACTTTTCTTGGAACTTTGGTGAGTTGCTAAGTTGCCTGTAATCAAATTAATTTACATTTTTCAATGTACGAAATAATGAAATATAGTATAGCTAATAAATGTTGAACGCAGGAATTTGATTTTCCATTTTCTCCTTGTGAATATGATTATATGCAGGTTCCTATGAAACTGGACCTAGCGTCTATCATATCAATTCAGGACTTTGCATCCACATTTGGAAAAAAATTTGACCACATCGACATTCTGATAAATAATGCTGGAGTCCTCATACCAGAAGATAAGAATTTGAAGACGGAAGACGGATTTGAAATTAATTTTGGTGTTAATTATTTGGGACATTTTCTCCTCACTCAATTACTCCTCCCATTTCTTCACAAGGCAGAGTCGGCAAGGTAAGAAATAACTATTATAAATTGATTGCTCATTTTTTTTAAATCTGTGGATTATCCATTCGGGTGTTACTCTGAATCGAACTTAAACTCTTGAACTGCTATAGTGATTACTGTGGCCCCGGTTTCGGTACCACTTTTGTTTTCTCAATATTGTTAAAGAATTTTCGTTCCTCAGTATACTATGAGAGACGATATAGGTATATGTAAGTATAGGTACTGATATATAGTTATATCTTTAGTGTTAAAAAGGAATATTTGGGAAATATCTCAAGAGACGTGCTAATTCATGAGCGGTATGGATTAAACTAAACTATGTGTACTTATCACTCCGTTCCTGTCGCGGCATAAATTTTGTAATCCTTTTCACCCCCCCCCCCCCCCCCTTTTTTTAAAATACGGACCTTGACTTTATTAGTTATAAAACTAAGAAAAAATTCACTATAATTTTTCAAGCAATATTTAAAGGTATAATTATTGATTTTGATGCTTTACAGAGTCGTGACACTGTCTTCTTTGTCTCTCAAAGTCGGGCAAATAAATTTGGACGACCCCATGAAAAGCAATGGAAAATCTCCAAATCCTTGTGTGCCCGTCCTCGCGTATGCCAACTCAAAATATGCTAATGCATTATTTAGCTATGAACTGGCAAAAAGGTTAAAGGGAACGAAAGTTCGGACATATTGCTTATGCCCGGGTATCACCGCAACAGACATTGATGGTAATTTAAATACATCGAGGATACTGGTCAAATTAAATTTTACGAAGCACTGGCTCTTCCTCTCGCCAAATCAGGTAGCTGTTCAAAGGATGTTTAACATAATATTATGTGGCATATTTAAAAAAAGTCAGAAGCTAAATTAAATTAAATTGTATCTGTTATTATCAGGCTTGCCAAACAGTTGTGTACTGTGCCATAGCCAAGGAATGTGCTAGTCAGAGCGGAGAGATGTATCGCCGTTGTAAACTTTGGCAGAGTGGGTTAAATACCAAGTTATTTCCAGATGACTATTTGGTTCCCGGAGATCTACCACGTTTCAGCGATGGAGATTCTAAAAAATTATGGGAATTAAGCTCAAAACTTGTTGGGTGTCAAGCAGATTTATAATTTTCCCCATAACTGTTTTTTAGTACTTCTGGATATTAAAAAGAAATGTACAACTTATACCTTATAACTATTTAAAATACATAATAATGAACCAACCTTTTTACTATGATAGACAATAGTATCCATTGATTTATAAATTAGCGATGTTAGACAAATAAATATTTAAAGTATAAAATAAAACTCAAATGGCCTTACCGCTCGGTATACAATGCAATATTTATTAATTATAGTGAAAACAATGTTATTAACGTTGTTGGTAAATTATGTATATATAGTAAACTCAAGTGTGTATACGGTGTATTAAAAATGATTTAATTACGCATAATCGTAGTATAAAATGTTGATATAAATTTTCCTTATTAAAGCTGAAAAGTCTTTGGTCTGGGCCAAGGCCAAGGGGTATGATAAAATTCCTCGTTGGTATTGACTATTACTCCTTTGCTGCCTCTGCCTCGTCATCATTGTCATAGTCTTCATCTAGTTGTACATCAGCTTCATTTGGAACCTGTTCAATTAATTCATCATTCTCTGGGACGTTTGGGACAGCTGGGGGTTCTGGCACAGTCTTCCTTTAAACCACAATGGCATATCACACAAATTATCACAACAGTAAATCAAAAATGGAAAATGCCACAAATTTTTATTACGGTTTATACTTGTGTGAATTTATGTTTATGTGTGAACAATATGAGGTTGTTCTAATGAATGACTTTAAAGTAAAGAATGAGTGAAGCTCACCGGGATTTTTTGCTTGCAGGGGGCACACAATCATCATCATTATTGCTAGTCGAGCAGGTAGGGTTTTCGGCTTTATTTTGACATCCTATACATTTGGAATTAAGTGCATTGAAATCAATTGGAAAAAGTATCGAATTATACCAACGATCTTGAACTGCCTCCTGGGCATTGAGATTTCCATGATCCGAAGATTGACTACTTTCGTTATCAGAAAATTGTGTTGGCGAAGAGGGCATCCCAATGTTCGATTCAGAATCCGAATCCGAATAGGTCGACATCTTCACCGTTAACACAGACTCTACTCAAGAATATACAAGCATCAAAAATAAAATCCTATTTATTTTTATTGTAAGTGCAGTATTTAGTACATAATCAGCTAAGAACCATTATAACTTTAGTAAATACCAGAGTAAATAAAAACATTTACTTTTTCTATGTACTGAGGAATTATGCAAATCAAATATTTACCCATCAGTTAAAAAAGTGAATTCACTTAATAATCAATGATCCGCTAAGTCATGGATTCACAAGATGTGACCAAACTGAATATGGTAGATATCAAAATCATTTCAACGACTGGTTCGACAAATAAACTAACAATAATGAGCGATTCTTGAAACAACTCAGTTTTTGAAATCGGTAATCGTTGAATTTAAATGCTAGCATGTTCCTCATTTGTTTTCTTCTCTGCGAGTGTAAAAGTACTGATCATATTACATCAAGTGAAGATAGGATTTGTAATGAACTATATAAACTTTATTGCGCCTCGCTATTTTTGTATCGTGTGTAGTGAAAATAATTATTTTGAAAACCAATAACTTATGACCCAAGAATATTTACAGGGTTCGGTCCGGAACTTACTAACTGATTGACTTACTGAGCAAAACATCAATCAAAATTGTATTCTAAAAAGAACATGAACAACCTATGATAATGATAAATGAAAGGGCTAGATAGTTTCATAGAATTTGACTGAATATTAGTGTCACAGATCCCATGGATGACTTTGACTACACTACAGAAAATAATCTAATTTTTATAATAATTATTGTCCCTTAATTTTTTATTTAACTAAATCCACAGACATTATCATCTGTAAATCTGTACACAGTATATTTACCATACTTTTCTTGCTTGGAGTAATTAAAATAGAATTAGAAAAATATTGTGAATCACCAATTTCTTACCTTTAGTCCAGTCCAAAAATAACAGTAGAAAACCACAACTCAAGTAGACTGGAGAAATCCAGAATTAGTAATGTCGAAAATTATAATTATATGTCAATCCACAATCAACAATCCAACAACCACCACCAACAACTACATCAACTGCAACTACGAAGCCCAGAAGAGCAAGCTGTGCGTTCGTCTTCGTGACGTCATGAGGGAGAAGCTCACATATTACGTAGTGTCAAAACTTAACGTTGCCCAACTTCCTGAACTGTTCAATATCCTTAACCTGAATTTGATTCATTTAAAAAGGTGTAGCTGGTTGAATTGAAAAATGCATTAAATAATTTTGTTTTAACAATAAATATTGAAATATAATCAAATAAATGCAATAGGTTTACGCTACTATAAGATAAACTGCGATTATGCTGCGAGTAACAAGTCCCTCATACTATCGAATGTTTGTACACGTTACGGCGCATGGGATTTCTTTCTGTCACCCTTTTGTTCTTACAACCCTTATTAAAACTCTTAATTTTACAACTTCTAATTCCTACCTATCTACATTTAAGACATACCTTATAGGTACCTATCAGGGTTAGCCGAAAATGAATTAAAAATAATTTTAGACTACAGACCAAATATCTTGTAATATTAGTAGTAACTACAGTACGCTGTAAATATTTTTTTTAAATATCTTAAATATCAAGACATTTTAATTCTGTTAATTAAATGTTCTTGAAAGCTAGGTAGAAATATTCGCCTTTATTTATATATTATTAGTAATATCGTGAGTGAAGAATCAAACTAAAGCATATCCATTTTTGCTTGAAAATTAAATGCACTATCTGCAAAAAAAAAGATTAAAATATCAAAGTTCCTAAAAGCATTTAAATAGAACAATTTGCCCATGGCAAAAATCTGTAAGTAAAACAGTTTGAGCATTTCAAAAACCTGTATATAGAGCATTTCAAAAACCTATAAATAGAACATTTTGAGCATTTGAAAACCATGTAAACAGAACATTTTGCACTTTTCAAAAACTCGTAAATAAAATATTTCGCACTTTTCAAGAACTCGTATGTAGAACATTTTGGACTTTTCAAAACCACGTAAATAGAACATTTTGGAATTTTCAAAAACTCGTAAATGAAACATTTTGGACTTTTCAAAAATTCGTAAATAAAATATTTTGCACGTTCCAAAAAGTCCTAATTAATATTGTGCGCACATTTATCATTTAGTGTTTTTTTGAGATAGTTCATTTTAATTCCAGCTTAAAATGGACCATTTTCTTCACTGGCGATATGTTGTCTATGCCTATTACCGTAATGGAATAGGGAACTACCGTATTTGTAATTTGTAATTTGTAATATTTGTAATTTGTAATTTCGCTTTATTGTCATACACATTCAACAATTACATGCTGGTTTTCAAGAGCAGATATTTCCTATAATAGTAGACCCGTCTACTGTTTAAATCCCGACCTGCAAAACCCGTGTCCACTACTACAAGCCCGTACACAATTATTACAGACAGGCCCGTCCACTGTCATAATTAATAGTATGTTAAATAGACCCGTTTATTGTTCAAACTTTAACCTCCCCGACCCGTCCACTATTACAGGCCCGTCTACTATTATAGGAAATATGGTGCATATAAATGATTTCCTATGATTCTATTCTCTGGCAACATCTGTAGACTCTATTATCAAAGTTAAATTCAATTTTTAACCTTTGCTTAAGGCTTACTTTATCCCCTTACTCTTGTGTTCATTAAATTTAAAAGGAAGGTTTTATTTACAATCTATGTTATGTCTGAAGCTACTGTAAATGTACTGTTTAAATTAAATTCATATCTTTTAAATCTCCCAAGTATGATGATTGGTAGGGCTGAATAATAATGGCATGTAACTCCTATATTTACGCATATGGTAGTTGAGCTCATGACCACTGAAAATAATGGGATTTAAATAGCGTACAAAAACAAAATAGCGGCCGGTAAGTAAATCATTAACTATTCGTATTTGCACACGGAATTAAAACACGAGGCTGATAAAATTCTGGAGTAAACAGTCATATGAAATCGGAAATCGTTACTCAGTGTATGGAGGCATTCTATAGGTAAATTATAAAAATGGACCCATCAGCTCCGCCGAATAGCCGCTATGTAACAAAAATTAGACACAAGTAAGAAATCATATCAATTTTTGAGCCACGTCACGAAAGAAATACAAATGTCGAAAAGAATTTATAGAAAGTACCTACGCAGTTCACACTAAACATATTTAAAATCTGTAGTTGGAAACATCCACACAAACTATTGTTGGTCTGTATCATATGTATTATAGTAAAGTCATCGTTTTTTTCTATATCTACAGCACAAACTAAACTTATTTAAGTATAAGAAATAATCAAATAATGCAGTGGTACACAAACTTTGGATTTGGACACGCTAATGAAATGATAATTGCTTCTGTTTTGAATAGTAATCATATTGACAATTTAAAACAGAATCTCACCATACACTATATATACCTACTCACAGATAAGAAATAAAATGCTGATACCGATACGGATATCGACATCCATCGAACGCCGCTTCACTTCGAGTTCCAAATCTAAAATGTTTGACTAACTAATCATAACTGAACAAACTGTACACGCTTAGAAAAATATAATTTCTTATTACCCTCTCCGTTGACCGCTTATGGCAATAACATGAAATTATATATATAAACTTTATCAGCATTTCCCAATGCATATTCACCATAAAACCTGTAAAACATACCAAAAACTTGGTTGGAGGTTTTGAAACAACCAACGCTTTTACATGTACCTTACCTTCGAAAATTTCAGTATTTATACTGATAAGGTTGAAAAAATTAACATCTAACTGGTAAGCGAGCTATATCGCAACGGGCGCAACCTTAATAACAACATTGTTTGCTGACTAGTAAGATCTTAACAAGAATCTTGTACGATGGGGCTAACAGGTTTGCATGTTAACTTCAAGAGGCTTATCAGTAAATTTTTAAATATTTGAGAGTTGGGAAATCGGTTAGTCACGTGTAACAGCGTTTAACCCCAACAGTAAATCCGTTGAAATCTACAGTAAACCTATTATAAAGCATTTGTGTCACTGTATATGTATTATAAACTAGAGGTCCATTACTAAATGTATTGTGTCAGTCCATTGGTTATTAATGCTGGAAGGTACACTGTCGAAAAAAATCGTAAAGCTGCACTTACGTTTGCCTACGTAACGCTTTTTGAGTAAAAAGTTACTCAAATTTTCATAATTTCTACTTCTATCAAACCTACTGAGTCATAAAGCGTACATCGTTAATCATTTTACGTGGAATTATACGCGTAGAATCTATGATTTGCTTAAAATAATGTACAAAGGAAAGTACAACGGGACATTCAAGTAAACCGTAAGTGCGGCATTGTAAAATACAACCGCCAACGACCGTCGCCGCCAGTGCCGGAACATTACATTCCGTAATCGAAACAATAGTGAGCAGCTCTTGATTTCAGCTTCAAATTCACTTTAAATAGCATCTACAATCAATTAAAGAAGATTTTAACTATACTGGATACAGCAAAGTCAAGGTAAGACATAATTTTATCGAAATTCATTGTATTTAAAAGTCATTTAGCTTGCGCATATGTGTAATACTAATTAGTGCAGCACCTATAACTTATAGCATGCTTGCAACTGCAATAAGTATGTGTTAGTACGTATACTAATTTAGAGCTAACACTATTCAACCTGTTTTTTGTTACTGCTGATAAGCGAATACTATTGATAACTGTAAACTGCCTCATACATTATTTATTCATTGCTTTTTTGCTTGCTTAAAGAGATAACAATATTTAATACTTAAAAAAAGTAGAAATATGCTGTTTTTTTAATTATTTTGATGGTAATAGTGCTAACGTGCTTGCTTTCGGTTTCATAGGTGAACTTAATGTTCGTATCAGCACTACGGAGAATGCGGGGACATTACCATTTGTTCATAGCGTACTGGTGGAGCTAGGACTGACACATTATTTTGAACATTGTGAGTGTACGTTCTGTATTCCTTTGTGACCAGTAATTTGCTTTTATCTATTTAATAGTACTAAATAATTAATAAGTGGTAGCTTAATATTCTTTTTTGGCTCGTGGTAGCTATTTAATCGTAGTAGTAAGTACTTTACGTGTTCTAATGATGTGTTACGTGTTTATTTTAGCGAACTTCTTAACCGAAGAACTTGATAAGGAACTGTCGACGGACCAATTGCAAGATTTAATTAAGCCACTGGGTCACCGCATGTTATTTTGAGAAAAGGTTTAAGAACTGGCATTAGCTAATGAAGATCAAGAGTCGAAACAAAACAACCCAAAAATCAAACAGAAGAACAGTTTGTATGTAATTGTTTTTGTTTATGAGCTCAACGAGGTAAAAGGTTCCTATGAAGTTTCTGTATCTTTTTTGAAATGATCCCTAATTCAATTATGTATGTGCGGTTTTTTAAATGCGATGTTGGCGTTGAAAATAAATACTGCTAGGTTTCTATTAATTTAGTTGTTTCTTTTTATGTGTGCACTTATTTTAATTTAGTGCATAATTTCATACTGCATTTTATAGCCGTAGCAAAAACTAAATTGTAACATTTAGCGAAGTAGGCGTTTACTCATGCGCAGTGTTAGCGTTACGTGAAAATGATTAATATTTGCTACAACAGATTACGCACGCCTCTACTCATACGAGGTGTAAGCGTTACGTGAAAATGAGTAATGTTTGTTATAGCATTTAACGTACACCTTTACTCATGCTGGGTGTAAATGTTACACAAATGTGTATTAACCTTTTACTTCACTGCTCGTAAGGGTCGTTACATTCCCAAGCGTAAGTTACCTTAGGTGATTTTGAGAAGGTGCAGAAATGTGGTCGATTTTACTCAGTTTTAAGTTGTTTTTAACTCAATATTAAGTTTTAATGTACGATCTTTTTCGACAGTGTACCTATGAGGAAGGTTGCGGGTTTGAATCAAACTTTTGACGTTATTTTTTAACTAATACAATCATTCAACAGGACTAGCTGTTGGGTGATCTAACAGTGACTTCGGTAAGCCTAATATAACTGCATTATCGGCAAATCCCTAACTGAAATTCCTGTGGACCGCGGTTAACAGCTTTTATTGTGGATGTCGGAATAACAGTGAAATCAGTTACAAATTAGGAACACAGTTGTAAATTCGCCCATATTTTTCTAAGCGTGTATATAGGTGCTTAAAGTTTGAAATAACACTCTTTGTGCTGCCTTGAGTGTGTATCGCATTGACAGTGATAATGAAACAAAACTTGAGATTTGAGATAAACTCTTATTTCGATTTCATTCTTGTCTAATCCATTGAAATCCTTGGTGTTAAATACCCCAAATAGTAAAAATAATAATTATTACTAATATTCTCAATGCCAATTATACAGTAAAAATGCATACGCTGATATCAGTACCTTATACAATAACCAAGTATTAAATACCCACTTCCAAGTTTATATATTAATGAAATCACTTTTTAATTAAAATAAGACATAATTCGTGACCATACTGGGACATAAACAGTCTCTTATTGTTTCTTGCTCGACTTGGACGGGGAATACAAAACTATTCTCTGCCCTTCAAACAACTGATAAATATCTTAAAAAATATACAAAATGGGCTTCATCTGGATTACCACTCTAATTGTGGTCGGGTTTTACGGGTTTCGAAAGATTTTAAGGAAATACTGGGGTACAGCTGATCGTGGGAACGAGGAAGATGTTACTAATAAAGTGGTCGTGATCACAGGGGCCAATGCTGGGATCGGGAAGTATACGGGTAAGTTACAAAAATTTCGATCGCTAGCATGAATTTTACACATTTTAAATATATACATAATTAATTAAGTAAACTACGCTGTAAATTAATTCTATTTTTTTGGTATTTAATTCTGCTCCAGCAATTGAAATGGCGGAGAGGGGCGCTATTGTAGTTATGGCATGTCGAAACATCGAAGCCGCAAATACTGCCATTATTCATATTCGGAAGAAAACTGGGAACGGACGATTGGTATTAAGCTAAATAATTAGCATACTTTTAATATAACAGTAATAATCTGAAGATTTTACTGGTCCTAAAAGATCGCAAAATGCAAATCTCTTAAAAAATTTCTTGTTTGAGTTTTGAAAATAATAAGCACGTGATTAATTATACACAACTTGTATTATTTTCAGATTCCCATGAAGTTAGATTTAGCTTCTTTACAGTCCATCCGAGAGTTTGCTTCTGACTTATCCAAGAAATTCGATAAAATCGATATACTTGTTAACAATGCAGGAGTGATGACTTTGGATGAGTCGAATATGAAAACGAAAGATGGCTTTGAGATTCACATGGGTGTCAATCACTTGGGGCATTTTCTCCTCACCAACTTACTCCTGGAACCAATCAAAAAAGCAGCACCTAGCAGGTGAAATGACATTTTTTTGTACAATAACTGCAAAATCTGGCTGCACCCAAACACATTGACAATTTGAGTTGTGATGTGCTTACGTATATAATGGTTTATTGAACTTCACAGAATCGTGACAGTGAGCTCCCTGATTCACAATCAGGGCCACATTGATTTTAATGATCTAATGGGAGAGAAGATTCAAGCGCCCAAAAATGTATTCAAGAATAAATACTACGCAAATTCAAAGCTGGCCAACGCACTCTTCAGTCAAGAGTTGGCTAAGAGACTCTGGGGAACAAATGTTCAAACTTACTGTCTCTGTCCTGGAATGGTGAAAACGGATATTCTCAAGGTTTCCTGGTACTGGTCAATCGTACTTAAATTTTTTGCGTCAATCTTCGTGAAAACACCACGACAGGTCAGTCCTCCACTTAAGCTCGATATAGTTGTATAAACGGCGAAAAATATTCAATTTCATAAAATAATTAATTTATTTTATTTTTTACACATTTACTATGTCTATAGGGATGTCAAACAACACTTCACTGCGCACTTAATAAGCAGCTCAAATATGAAACTGGCGAGATGTATCAACACTGTCGAAAATGGCTTCCAGAAGATCGGATTACGCTTCGGAGGGAAGTGGCCGCAAGACTTTGGACCATTAGTGAGGAACTCACTGGTCTAGCTGAAAAACAAAAATAGTTGCCTTCCTCACCTACAACAACTAATTACCATGAAAATCAGAATGGGCATAATAAAATTATGAAGAAATATTGACGAAATTGAAAGCTTACACAAGTTGAACCTTTAATTTATGTTATATATTGTCTTGAATTCTATAATTCTACCCGAGTTCAAAAGTATTTAAATCCGTAAATTGTCGTTAAAAAAATCTACATATATTATGTAAATAACAGATGAAGAAAACTGTTCACACCGGCTTCGAGGTTTGTCTGTTATTGTGCCCGCCGAAGTTACGTAATAAATTAGGCACTGAATTTCTACACGTGTCAAAGTGTCAATAAGTTTTGTCAACTTCAACGGCTTTCATTTCATCCTTACGAATATAACTGTTTATAGTGTACCGGAAAGCTTCTAATAACTCCCGGCGGGAGTTACGTCAAACTGTGCTTTATACCCGGAAGTTATTAGAAATTAACAGTATTAAAAATAAGTCCTCTCCATTTGGTTCAATGCTTAAGATCACGGGAGTTATTAGAGACCGTGGGGAGTTATTAGGGATCCGGGAGTTATAAGAGACCCGGGAGTTATAAGAGACCCGGGAGTTATTATGGATCCGGGAGTTATTATAACATGTAAAAATAAGATTACATTACTTTTGAAATTAATTTTAGTACAAAAATTATATTTTTTGTGGAGCCGGAAGCTTATGACAGCGTTGCAAATTACAGTTAATATAAATTATTGTAAATCATATTTACTCATGACTAGAATCACGCCATGTAGCACAAGGCGGTTAGATGTGAAATCTCATAATAAGCTGATTATAATAATAAATCTGCTGCGGTATATATCAGATATCATGATTTGCACGGCACTATATAAGGCAGAGCCATACAGTGAGTCTCACAGTCTCACTCAGGCCGATCGGATTATCGGATGAATTCCATCATTTCCACCAACGAATGGACTGTGCTTAAGGTAGGTAGGTACTTCACATTAAGCAGAGATAACAGGTATGTTGGAGCTAGGTTAAGGAAATACTCATATAATAATTTTACTAATAATAATAATAATTATAATAATAATGATAATTAAATACCCATATTATACGTATTATTATTATTATTATTATTATACGTATCGTTGACGCACCTTCAGTAATGTAATGAGTAAGGTAAACAACGGGCAATTTTAATTTTCCAAAATAAATCTATGTAATTCAGTGGAACTACTAGGAAAGGAAGGGAAGAAGGAGAGGCCGGTTGGGGGGGGGGGGAATCTATTTAAAAACATATTCGTTTCTAGTCATTTGGAATAATTGCGAGTTTATAAACCGCCTCATTTCAACTTTCACTGAAGATAGTTTGATTTTTATTTATATGCCCTCGTTTTCGTTATCTTTGAGAATATTTCATGAAATTTCTTAAAATGTTTCGTTAAATCCCGTGTTGGCTGATACAATAATTATTAAGAGCCTGAAAGTTGCCGTAAAGTGTTACGTTTGACAATAAAATCGTTTTTGTTTATTCTGTTAGGCATCGTCCATAAATTATGTCATTGGTAGAGTCAATACGGATAGGTTTTGCTGTCATGGCTTGTTAAAGATGGCCGCTTTGGCATTGTTAAAGCAGAGGTTACAGTGATGAAATGGAGGTAGAACGGGTTCTAAAAGAGGGACCATTTGGGTGACATCATTTATGGACCATCCCTCAGATGTTTCTGCTAATCTGCTTGATAATATATTTTCACATTTTTACTGCAACGCATACTTGAAAGATATCCTTGCTTTCAAATAGTTGCAACAACTTTTTACTACTTACAGCAATATTATTTAATACCAGTACCAGTTCAAGTTACAAGGACATTTTTATTCAGTGCAGCAAATAAATATTCTTAACTAGTTTCTGCTTGGTCACCCAGTGCATTTTTAGTTCGAAGTTGAAGTTAATAATATTAATTTCTGCTTATTTCCTGTAACTTTTTGAGATTTAAACTACGACTCTGATACTGATTGCAGTTTGTCACAGATTTCCATTTCAATTCCAGAGGAGATTGGGTAAGCTCATTTTTATTACTTGTAGAGCCATTATACTAATATGTTAAGACTATAGTCATTAGCATTATTGGCAGTGTTGAGACTGTTGAATGTAAATGCACCTGCATATCTAAAACCAAACCCGGCTTTAAGGTGTATTTAAAGGTATGCTGTATGGAATAGCGAAGGTGTCGTTTTTATGACTCTACAGCACAGTTTCAAGGGCGCAGTACATTATATAACTGCTAAAATTATAAATTATTATACAAATCGCAACTGCTAAAATTGCCGATTTAAGTAACCACAGCGTGCACTTTTTTACCGAAAAGGTTAGGAAGGAGTTGAAGTTTCACTAAATTCATTTATTTCTATCCGTTTCGGATTTTAGGTCAATGCATAGCCACTAGCATACAACATAGTTAATATAATTTGGTCTTACAATTTAAATTTTTAAAGTTGCCATTTTTGATTTGCTCCATAGAATAGGTTGCGTACTACACTCCTTTTTAGTCGTGGAGAGAACGTAACAATTATTATCAACAGTGGTTCACTATTATATATGCCCAAAAAGTCACTAGGTATACTTTGCGGGTGATAGTATAATTCGCTGTATTAAAAATTCGAAAAGAAGTCGCATCCTTATATTGTTATGTACTTATAGTTTATAACAAAGTTATTTTAATGTAATAAATTATACTTCCGTACTTTGTTTTGCAGAATATTTTGATTCCAAATGGCTTTAGCGACTGTCTCGGCTGTAGGCGCTGGTGTTGCAGCTTTAGCCCTTTTTTACAGAAAAAAATTGGAGAGATCGTTTGGGGTCCATGATGAATCGGATGAAGTGGATTTGAATGGAAAAATTGTTATAGTCACAGGGGCAAACACAGGTAAAAATATTCAGCGGGATTTGTATGTGAGTGTTATGAGATTTACGAATTTGCTATTAAAATGCAATAATTACTATAACATGTTTCCTGAAATATCCTGCCATACTTTCTTTTAGGTTTGGGTAAAATTGCATCCTACGAATTTGCTCGACGAGGTGCCACAGTGGTGATGGCATGTAGGGATGAGACTCGTGCCGCGGAAGCGATTGAGTGGATTCAGAAAAGAACATCTAAAGGAGTGTTGGTACTAATGCACTTTAGCTGTTGTCATCAATTAATTAATTAACTAATTGAGCCCTACATGAATGCTCTAATTAAATGATGTAATTTTGCTTTACAAAGGTTCCAATGAAACTTGATCTGTCTTCATTAGACTCCGTCAGAGCTTTTGTTGGGAATGTGAGCGCAAAGTTTCCAAAAATCGATATCTTGGTAAACAATGCGGGTGTTTTCGTTCCGCTGGAAAAACGATTGAAGACACAGGATGGCTTTGAAATCAATTTTGGTGTCAATCACTTGGGCCATTTTCTCTTAACTAATCTACTCCTAGACAATTTGCGTGCTACGGCTGACAGCAGGTAAAGAATTTATTGGATTATGAGTAACTAATAAATCTGACTGACTCGGCTTGTTTGTGTTTGTGTAGAGCTCCCGGTTATAGCATTACATTGCGTAGATCTGCTACTGCTTTAATTTATAATTGAATTTGTTGTTGGAAACAACCGTTGGAAGTACTATATAGACACTTCTTTTTGTTCCACAGAATTGTCTTCGTATCATCTACACTATCACAGAATGGGAAAATAGATTTCGATGATTTAATGTTGGACAAAGCTGATCCAAAAGGCAAAGTAAGCGCTTATGGAAATTCCAAGTTGGCAAACATCTTCTGTGCCAGAGAACTCGCAAACAGACTAAGCGGATCGGGAGTTCATGTGTACGCCCTTTGCCCTGGTTGGGTAAAAACGGATTTAGCTCGTTACATGGATCTCACATGGATAAAATATATTATGATCATTCCCGCTGCCTACATGTTCATGCGATCCCCTCACCAGGTAGATATTTACATCAGTGATCAGTTGTATTACACTATGTACAGGGCCGGACGAAGGAATTACTTTTAGGCAGCAATATTTTTCCATACAAAAACCACTGTTTTGATTATATTATATTATATTATATTGATGGTTTTCTTTGGTAAAGCAAAATTTTGTATTTACATGTTGTTTAAAATAGTCAAAAATTTGCTTTTGACTTCAGAAAAGTGCAAAATGTTCTATTTACATGTTTTGAGAAAAATGGAAAATGTTTTATTTGCAGGTTTTTGAAATGTGCAAAAAAAATTTATTTGCATGTTTTTGAAATGTGCAAAAACATTTTGTTTGCATGTTTTTGAAATGTGCAAAAACATTTTGTTTGCATGTTTTTGAAAAGTCAAAACTTTCTTTTGTACATATTTCTGAAAACTGCAAAATGTTCCATTTACATGTGTTTTTTGAAAATTCAAGCAGCGGGGGCTTCCTATGCTGGCCACATTATCCGGCCCTGACTATGTGTCTATATAAATGTTCCACTTCATATACCTTAGGCCTTTGACAAGTTTTGTGTGAAAAAAATAATGTTATGAATTATTACAGGGCGTTCAAACAATTCTTCATTGCTCCCTGTCCCGAAAAGTGTCTAATGAAACTGGGAAATTGTACCGAAATTGTGATCATTGGGTAACAACGTCAAAGCTGACAGAACCTGTGGGCAAGAAATTGTGGGAAGTCAGTGAAAATTTGGTTGGTCTAACCAAAGATAAGTAAAAGAAAAAGAAAGGAGAACTATAATATGTGTATGAGGAGTTCCCTATCGTAAAGCAAAATAATCTTCACACTTTGGCATCTACTTATGAATGAAATGGTAAAGGCCCCAATCATTTAAATACAAATCGAGATAGAAGATCAATTCTTACACTCACCCGTATTACAGAACACTTTTGCTAACAATTTGGTTTGCCTTATTACTGACTGTTTCTTGGAATTTGAATGATTTACTTGCACCCCGTAAATCAAATCACCTACCTACCTGATTTTTGTTTGTAATGGTAGGCAACTGGTGTAGTTTTGTTATTAGTGTAGTCACTAGTATTAGTATTCCACAAAGACAAACGATTCTATAGTTGTAATAAATTCCTAATATGCTTACTCTTTACTAGTTGGCTAGAAACTCAAAGCAACTTCAGATTCTCATTGCTTTTCTCTACATTTTGATTTATTCAGTGACATTCAATACATTCATTTTCGTAGAAACGTATTAACATATTGTATTTTGTAAAGTACAGCACAGTACAGTAGAGTTATGAAAAATCGAGTATATGCGTTATCCTTATAAATAAGTCATATATTAGTGGTATAAGTTCGACCAGATTGGGATTGGACAGAGAACCAACCACCTTTGCCGCTTTATTACCATCATCAACCTCCGTCTCCATCCAGTCAGTTTAATATATTTTAAATACACACAAAATAAGTAAAAGGATTAAATCTATCCGTGTAAGTATAGGATACAACTACAAATATCGTCTATGAAGAACCAAAATGACTCATATTCAATTTAAGCTAGAATCAAAATGAGCTATGTCATAAACGCAAAATGAAAAACATGCGTAAAATGTTAATTAGGAGTTTTTGAAAAGTGCAAAATGTTCTATTTGCGTGATTTTAAAAAGTGTAAAATTTTCTATTTACGGGATTTTAAAAAGCGTAAAATATTCTATTTACATGTTTTTGAAAGGTCCGAAGTGTTCAATTTACATGATTCAAAAGGATCATGCTTGTTTAATTTTTGTTTGTATAAGTAGTACATTTTGGTTTTAGCTAAAACTAGATATAGGTCATTTTGATTCTTCACAGACGATATAATATACCTATAGACAATACTATAGAGACATTCGGGGACCAGATCGTGTAGTCGGTACTGGGTAGCAAGGTACGGGTACGGGTAGTACATAAGATATGTTTACATTTAATATTTACATTGAGCAACCTTTCTTCTTTCTTTATGTGAGTGTAATTACAATACCTGCACGTACTATAACACCCACGTACTTTACCGTACGTATAGCACCTTATATATATCCTCTTTCTGGTTTATTTGAGTGGGTATAGCCATTTCTTAGAGCTCCAAAAGATTCCTGAAGACGAAGACGTTTCCACTTACATTAATGAGGTAAACTCTGCCGTTAAAAGTACCTGTGGACAATATGATTGTCCGGAGAAGGGCACCGCTACCGCTATACCCAAGACCCAAACCGAACGTTCTGTTATTACCACTAACTCACTCAACTCTCAGCTTGCTTCTAATAACTATTATCTATAATTACTAAATAATAATTCATAAATTACTAAAAGTATATATAATTATCAAGCATTAAATTCAAATGACATTGCCTTTCTTATTATTTTTTTTACATAGTCTGGATAAATTCTATGATTACTGCATTTTTAAATAATAGAATATCGCCTGTGAAGAACCAAAATGACCCGTATCCAGTTTTAGCTAAAAACAATATCAACTATCTACAAAAATATTAAAACATGTATTGATACCATGCAAATAGAATATTTTGCACTTTTCAAACATATGTAGATAGAACATTTTACACTTTGCAAAAAACATTCAAATAGAATATTTTACACTTTTCAAAAAACATTCAAATATAGCATTTTACACTTTTCAAAAACATGTAAATAAAATATTTTACACCTTTCAAAAACTCTTAATTATATAACATTTTACGAATGTTTCTCATTGTGTTTTTATGACATAGCTCATTTTGATTGTAGCTTAAATTGGATATGGGTCATTTTGGTTCCTCACAGACGATATGCTTCCTAATTTAATCTATAACATAATCAACCTGTTTTGGAAACCAAATGGACATAGCTTCCAAACCACGAAACGTAGAAAGACGCGAGTGGTACCATTAGACGCAGAATAACGTGAGGAGTACGAACAAATGCTTACATTTGGAGATATGTGGACGCAAAGCCCAAAAAACGGAGATCTCCAAAACAAAAAATTGAAAAACAAGGAAAAACAGGGGGCCGCTCCTCCCGCTACTCCTTTTGAACGGCTTAACGCACGAAAGAGTGAAAGGTACCAACAGAAGCAGAATGAACCAAGGAGTTCATATAAGGCGAGAAACTTTAAAAAATGTTGTCCATAGACGCCCCAGTGCGAAGCGCTTCAAAGGCAAAATGTGAAAAAAGAAGGGAGAACGGCGGGGGCAAAAACAAAGACTCGCGGTGTAAGCACAGTCAAAACTCAATTGCCAAACGATAGACAAAACAATTATTCACATTTTGATACCTGACACGTCTATATAGGACGTGTATGACAGATTTCCGACGAGGACGGGAAACGTTAAACCTAAGAGAAAAAAAACTCAAAACAAGGAAAAAGAGGGCTCATCTTGGCCATGCAGATTTTAAACGTTTTAACGCACAAAGTAGCGTATTTCCTATATTAGACCACGGGCCTGTAATATTATATGGACTTGTATTAGTACACGGGCCTTGAAGGTCAAAATTTGGATAGTATGCGGGTTTGTAATTGTGCACTATAACAACAATAAAAAAAAAAAAAAAAAAAAAACTTTATTTAACGTCCGATTATCAGCAAATGCTCTTACAGACAGTTCATTGGGAAATGTGTGTTGTGTTGATATCTTTCCTATCTCTTCTAAGTAGCCGAGCATTCTTACCCAACTCTGGACACCCACTACACTACTCTCAGTGACACAACCTCAGGATCTACAGCTTGGGTTTAAGCCTCGGCTAACCTTCGCTTCCCCTTTGGATTTCGTTTTATATGTTTTAGAGTAGGCACTGATGTTCTACAGAGTTGGTTCATGCCACCGTCTACTCGACTCAACGAGATAGTCAGATAACAACCACACAAGACCCTTACAAGCTTTTCTTAATTTTAACAATTCAAATTCAAATTAATAATTGTATGCAACTATTCTAATAACTTATCGATTCAAACTATGAGGTAGAGTGAGCGATTGGGACAGATTATTGGAGTCTTGAGGTTGCGTTGAAAGTACTTGTCTGCAGGCTTACTGTCCCCAGGGTGGTATGGTTTCAGGCAAAGTATCCCCTCACGTCGTCTGACTGCCTCCCGCGCTCCTCCCCCAGTCCTCCTCCTCTGCAAGCTTCTCTACCCCGCACGGCCCCAACGTAGGCGGGCACGAGGGCCATTCATCGAGTACGTCTGAGAGAGGGGGCACAAAAATAATGTGCTCCATCACAGATTCGACCTCAACTACTTCGCATTACGTGTAGATCGTGTAACCACTTTGCTACAGGGGCCGCCTCATATACAGGGGCCGCCTCATATAACAACAATACTTAAAGATCCGTGTTCAAATATATAACGGAGTACTACTATTGCAGACCTTTCCAATATTCAGCCCATTTGAATGTTGCCAACCCCATGTTTGGGCGCTACCCACCAAAGACCTGACTGTACTGAAGATTTACGATAATGATACTGCGTGAAGACAACACCCTAATAGCAACTACATAGCGGAGTGGAAACCATCTGGTTACAACAGCCAGGTAGCAAAATTCTAAGAGGAGCTGCTAAATATTAACTACATGAAGCCAAATGCCTTGCCGCAACCGCCAAGTTGCAAATATCTGTTGGGAACTGCCTCACAGCAACTAACTGATGGCAACAATCTGATGGAGTGTATGATGGCAACTGCTTTGTGGTAAACCCTTATAAGGAACTGCCTGAAAGCATCTTCTTGGTGGCTAATGTCCAATGACTACCGCCAGTGACATGTGCTAGATGGCAACTTCCAGATGGCACCTCTGCCTAAGAAGTTCAACTGAGCAGTTGAAACAAGGAAATGACCCAAATCCGTGTACTACAGGGTTGTTACCGTCCGGAATTTCCCAAGCGCAGTTGCCCATAACGCAGTTATCATAAAGCTTTTGTCTTTAGACAATCTACACAAGCCAGTTTCCACAAGCTAACTGCCCCCGAGGTAGTTGCCACAAGGCAGATGCCATAGGTCACTTGCCGCAAAGAGATTGCAGTTAGAAAGTTGCCAAAAAGCAGTTACCTCCATAGAATTGACATGACATGTGACAACACAATTGCACAACACCCATCCCAATTCCTAGAATATACTAGAATAGGGCCTACTGGGCGATTACCGCTATGCATTTAACACTACATAATGGCATTATAGTCGTTGCCCCAAAACAATTGCCAGAGTTTCTATGAGGTAGTTGCTAGTGGCCAGCTGCTCAAGGCAGTTGCCATAAAGCAGTGTCTAGAAAGCAGTTACTGCAAAGCAGTTGCCCACTAAGCAGTTTTATGCAAGCCAGTAGCTCCGAGGCAAGCATCACAAAACTTTCACCTCCATGCTCTAAGCCTAGTGCTTCAGGGCAGCTGCCACAAGGCAAAACCTGCCAAACAGTTGCTCGAATGCAGTTGCTACAAAGCGTTTGCAACTACACAGTTGCAATAAAGCAGGTTGCGCTAGACAATTATCTCAGTTTAGTCGTAAAAAATAAACTTAGTTATCGTAACGCGTTTGCCTTTAGACAGTTTACACAAGCCAGTTGCCGCAAGCCAACTGCCTGTAAGGTAGTTGCCACAAGGCGGATGCCACGGGTTACTTGCACAACGCTTATGCCGCAAAGCGATTCCGGCAAGGGTGTTGCTACCAAGCAACTACCTCCAGAGATGTGACATGTAGCAGTTGTTTTGAAGCACAACTGCACGAGATTCCCCCATCCACACTTCCTAAAATCCGTCAAAAATGATGCTTAAAGGGCGATTGCCGCTGTGTCGTTGCCCCAAAACAATTGCCACAGATTTCCTTCGGGATGGCTCCCTACTGGCCAGCTGCATTCCGGCCACGTCACGCAATTACAATGGCTTGCGAACCGTCGGCAGTCGGAGGCGTCGGAAATCTTGTTGGGCACAAGTTTTCGAGCTTTATTTTAAAAATTTTCTCCCCAAGGCGCGGTGATTAGAAGGTCTAGGCTGGAGTAGTCGGAGGAAACAAGTTGCAATGAGGTATGAGGGCAGGATTGCTTGAATTAAAGGGATGGCTGGAGGTTCTTATCGGGCGGTTTTCAGGTCGGTGAATGCAGACGACGGCAGAGACCCGCTTAGCATAGAGGTCTGTTTTTCGTCGCGTAACTGCCACCGTGAGAGATGAATTTTCCAAGAGCTTTGAAATCCGGAGTCCAGAAGATGAAGTAGCTATAGTCGCGCTGATTTGCTAAAATCTTCAGAGGGCACTGAATGTAAAGAGTAATGAATTTTCTTTTTTAATGATGGGGGGAACAATGTTTTAATAATACGGTCCTATCCCTATAGTAAATAACGGACAGGAATAGAAGTAGGTGAAGGATTATAAAACTTTTATTTTCATTTTCACAAAAAATACTTATTATTTGCTGGTCGGTAAGTGGTTGGTTTGATTTTGATTTAACATCACGTTTTACACTACTGGGACTGGACATATTGGGATGACTAGGCATATTAGAATATTTGTTGTTGATATTTCAAATATTCACTAACTAAAACTGTGGTTGCTATTCAAACTGCTGTACTCCTTACATGACTCCTCCTCGCTCAACAGACACCATGTCCTCATGGTGCGAAGAAGAAGACGAAACTGGTAAAAACAAGATAAACTCATGACTTCGACCAAAAATTGCAAAATTGCAGAGATCAGCACCAAATCCTTATCATATTCAGCAGCACCACTACCTTTCCTGCCACTTGCCCAGGGGATTTGAAGCTTGCGGCATTCTTATATGGACAGGGAGGTAGGCGGTGTGCAAATTGGCTTAACCTATGTAGGTGTAATCTGCAGGCAATAATTGTCGCCTTCGTCACAGGTCGGCCGTATCTTGCAATTTTCAAAACTTTTGTTTTACTTTGCTTCTCACAGCAGAGATCCGGGAGGTTGAGGCTAAGAGAGAGGGAGGAAGGAGTTGGATTGTTATAGGCAACTTGACTGGTGGAGGGTAATTGTATTTTGTTTCATTTCAGTTCCCAAACTTCCACCAGGTAACACAAAGTCTCCGACACCTTCAAAATCCCTAGTTGAGATAAAATATCCACAGTCACAATGACTCGCCACAGCCTCTGAAATCTTCGAAATGAGAATGCTTGGGTGGTTTTCTTTGCTTGAAAAATGGGGGGGGGGTGAACAGGGAACTTGCTTGGCTGTGAGTATAACGGGGAAGGAATACCCCGCACCTTGTTGGGATTGAGAATGAACACCCTATCCTTATGATAAATAAAGTGCAGGATAAGAGTAGGTGGGTGAGTTTACTGTAGAATCAAACTTTTATTTTATTTACCGGAATCAAATTTATGAGATGCTAGTCGGTAGTACTACCCATACAAACCTGTCGCCGCTTTCATCGTCTTCTCCTGTCATCGCCCCCGCGCGACTGTGCTATACACATAATTTTGTTATGTCGATCTCTATTGCGTCCTACCTGATTTATGAATAAAGCGACTTTTACATGTGCCTCAGTTCTTTTTGCATTCTGCCCCCACCCCTCGGGGGGCCCTGCCGTAGGCAGGTGGGCCTTACTTCTAGTACTATTATAATTAAAGATAAATACCTAAGTAACCTATATTATATATAAATATAGCTCTCGGGATATACTGCGTAGGGACGGACAATAATTAATGTAAGATTAAAATTGAGCGCTTGCTATATATTATCATTCTCATTATTTTGACTTTCAATAATAATTTTATTATTATGTCGTATAATACGTTATTATTCTGATTTAACTGTGTATACTATACCCATGTTTATGGTTATGGGGAAGGAAGGGACGACGGACGATTATACGACAGCAATTACATAAATGTAGTTTTCGATTTATTGGTTTATAGTTTGGCTGGTTTTGATTTTTTTTTCGTTTGCATATTATTTGTATAGGTATATATGAAAGTAGGTATATTATTGCGTGTTGTTTTTTTAGCAGCTGTTAACTGCAATTGTGATCACAGTATTCACAAATTGTTCATAGCTCATTGTCACATATCCATCCCGATCACGATCCATATCGCGGAAAGCCCCAGTCACCGTCTGCAACAAACGAAGCATATTCCTCACTAATTACTTTGTTTTATATGCCCTTTTTAAATCAGTTTTTGTGTTCTTGGACTTGGAAGTAAAGAAAGAATGCCACCGTTGTTAATGTCAACAGGTTCAATCACGCGACTATTCCACAGTTGTCCGAAAAATCAATTACTACATACTACATACATCTGGGTTTATGTTTTACGTACCAATTGTCAATCGTCATTACTACTTTATTAGTGTCAGTATTGTCAGTATATATCACCATGTACTCCACTCACTCCGGTACCTTTTTCCTTCTGCTTGTACAAATACGTGTACTCTCCTCATTCTCATTGCTCTGTCTATTACACTTGTTCCTGTTGTCAATCTGTGCGCACAACGCACTGATTACTCATTCTCTATATTTACATTTACTTATGAAATCTCTATTATAATCACACAGATTTCTCCGTATTTACATTTCCACATTTGTCCAGCCTATGCAAATATTATCAATCACTGTAAAACTCTCTCCGATTCATTTAGGTAACAACGTGTATGTTTAGAAATCCTATACATATTGTAAGAGCTGAGGATGCACTGCATGGATATGAGCAGTGACCGACACATAATAATTCTGTTTACGTATTCTTTACATTATTTACTATAAAAAATTGTGTTGGCATTTTTTTTCTCATTGCAACAGAGACTCTCATGAAATATTCATGGATAACTCCATCAATAATCCACGTGGCGATTCCTTTCTTCATTTCATATTCATAGAAGTTGATGATTAAGGTTGTGGGATATTAGATACTCCACTACTTGGGTACTACTACTCCACCACCATTCTCACCCAACAATCCAAAATCCACTGACCTACTTCAGTATCTCCGTAGTACTCCCTTATATTTTCCAATCATAATCACATATCGGGGATAATTAAGTACAAAACTTGATGTACGGCTAATATAGTAGGATTTTAAAGTACCTAGATGGGTTGGTATTTAGGTATGTGTACAAAATTCACAGCCAAGGCACGGCCACGGGAAAGAAAGTGCTGTGGAATTTTTTCGGATTCTCTTTAGTGAAGTAAAAAAAATAACATGGAGAAAGACACTTACGTAGAGGACGATACAGCACTGAATAAAATCATCAAAGAGCAGCGTTTGTTTCCCTTGCCGATCAAATTTGTTCATGAGCATGTGGCAGATGGATGGGGAGAAGCGGTAGCCGAATGAGGACAAAGCACTGTGAAGTTCCCGATTATCTATTTCACCCGAACCATCCTGATCAAAGGAGCGGAAACAATTTTGCCAGTCTTGAACATATTTCCAAAGAGCACCGAACTCATCCTGCTGAATCGTTCCACTTCCTCGTCTGTCGAATATATCTGCAAGCCAATTAAAACCCATAAAAGTAGATACATTTACGCCGCATGTTACGCCAGAGAACTCGCAAACAGACTATAAACGGATCGGGAGTTCATGTGTACGCCCTTTGCCCTGGTTGGGTAAAAACGGATTTAGCTCGTTACATGGATCTCACATGGATAAAATATATTACGATCATTCCCGCTGCCTACATGTTCATGCGATCCCCTCACCAGGTAGGTACTTACATCAGTGATCAGTTGTATTACACTATGTGCAAGGCCGGACGAAAGAATTGCTTTTAGGCAGCAATTTTTTTCCATACAAAAACCACTATTTTGATTTTATTGATGGTTTTCTTCGGTAAAACAAAATGTTGTATTTACATGTTTTAGAAAAATGCGAAATGTTCTTTTTACTTTGTTCAGAAAAGTGCAAAATGTGCAAAAATATACATAAAATTTTATTTGCATGTTTTTGAAAAGTCATAGTATTCTTTCTACCAAAGCTCCAAATAGATCCCCGGGGGAAAATTTGCCTTGAACACGAGATCAATTAGAGGCCCGGGATCTATTAGAGACCCCGGGATCTATTAGAGTCCCCGGGATCTATTAGATACCACCCATATGATTTATTAACGACACCCCCGGGATCTATTAGAGACCACCGCATATGATTTATTAACGATACCCCCGGGATCTATTAGAGACCACCGCATATGATTTATTAACGATACCCCCGGGATCTATTAGAGACCACCGCATATGATTTATTAACGATACCCCCGGGATCTATTAGAGACCCCCCGGGATCTATTAGAGGCCCGGGATCTATTGGAGACCCGGGATCTATTGGAGACCCGGGATCTATTTGGAGATTTACTACATATTATTGAAAACTGCAAAATGTTCCATTTACATGTGTTTTTTGAAAATTCAAGCAGCGGGGGCAGCCTGCGCTGGCCGCATTATCCGGCCCTATGGGGCTATGCAATGTTTCAGTTCCAATAAATTTGAAAAATAATGAATTAAAAAAATGAAAGTTTGATTTGCCTTACGTATCATGAGTCCACACAAGTTAGGATTAAAAGCTGCAAAAGTTCCATTAGAAAGTGCTGCTTGAAGCTCGCGAGCATCTATCTCTCCGTCATTGTCCTTGTCCACACTGTGACAACAATTTAATAAGAATAATGATGTTAGTTATATTTTGAATTTACCTAAAAATAAATCCTAAAAATAAATATACATTTATGTATTAATACTTCAACTTACGCTCGAAATAATGTTGCTAATTCACTTGGACTCAAATCTGAAGAATGGCTTTGATTCTGATTATGACTCTGGCTATGACTGTGGCTATGACTATGACTATGGCTACTGTTACTGTTGCTGCTATGACTATAATGTGGCTGTGAGTAATTCTGTGGTGAGGGTGGCTCATGATTTTGATTCGAATTATTTGGATTATTCTGCTGGTGACCATGATGAGAATGGGAGTAGTTGAGAGGTCCATGTGGTGACTGGGAGGATGTATAACTCTGGGAATAATTCATTGTTACCCCGCAATTACAATATTATAGTATTTCACACACAAAAAATCACTGTGATTAATGAGGGGTATTAAATAGATACAAGGCCCAACTTTGATTCTTTGGTAGGACGCAATTCTCAATAATTATCACTGCACTGCTGACTGTTTCTGGGACGAGTTCTAGCCGGGGAAACGTTTTGGAGACAAATGCATATAAATCGAAGGAGGGCTGTATGGCGTACCGATTGGAAGGAAAGTGAGGTGTAGAAAGTACCTGCAGTATTAAGTATACGTCGAGGAAAGAAGTGAAAAGAATACTGAATGGTTTGGTTTTGGGGCCAGTGACTTGTTTGGAGTAAAATAAAGAAATAAGAAAAATATAACTCACTCATAATATGAAGACAGCAATACTGACCGTTTCCATTCTGTCAAAGCAACATAGCACATTATATGTACCCACATTTTATATCATTCCTCTTGATCCTAATACGATAATGTGAATGTTTGTTTCCCTCAACTTCCCTTCCACACTCGAACTCGAACTCGAGGAACAAAGGAGAGTATCTATAGAGAAAGTAGAAAGTACCTCGTGATGAATTTTCAAAAGGTTCTGAATACACATGAGCACATAATATATTCATTTCCTTTCACCTTTTTCTCGACGGCCCGGTCTCTGTACCTGTATCATCATGATTATATTAATGGAATTATTATGCATGGTTGAGTACATTATTCAAGGCGAAGAAAGCTTTCCGCTGTCTCAGCTCTCCATACCAAACTGTGTAGAAAATGCCCATGTTATGTTATTATAGCGGGTTCTTTTCCCTTCCCCTTGTTGGTTTCGGTAGGTTTGGTTTATATCTAATACAGTAATACGGTAACTCAGTGATGTACCTAGATGACCACAACAAAATGAGTTGCATAATATGTAGCATTAAGTAAAAGCATAATGTATTTATTAATGTTGAGCACAAGTACTTATGTGACGGTGCCTTACTCATCCTTAGTTAAAGTGAGATGTCCATGTGGATGTATTTCTTTTGGAGATTTTATGCGGCTTTTGGATTTTGTTTGACAGCTTGATTTGTGAACTCGGGAAATTGCCACTTTCCCCATCATATACTTTCACCTCCAATCACAAAACCAAATTTTATTAAGTACGTTATATGTATAGCAATTTGGAAACAGGGAAAATGGAAATGCATGACAGGAAGCGAAATATTGGAAATTGGAATTGAATTTGCGATGGTGATAACAAGCCAAGAGAGAAATGAGAAGGTAGTTTAACATTGAACATGTCAAATATACACGAAATACGAAGAGACATAATATATCATGACTTTTTGCCAGTTTCTCATATAATTGTCTCATTTCCATGCAAAACCCTTTCATTTCATCATATTTTTTATTAAGTACCTATACATATAGTAATCTATCTGTCCGTCCCATCAGCCATCAGCCCCCCGCCTATACTTGTCTACTATACCTATGAATATACTCGACGTGTGTCCCGTTCCGTACATTATTACTTATGGATTTCTCAATTCCAAATTCCAATGTCAATATCTATTTAGAGTCTGTCTATATAGTCTCTGTATGGATTATGGATGAACTATATTTTTTTTCTTTTCCTCAATCATTTCAATTGCCCATATGTCTTTCCATACCTTCGTGCTTTTCACTCCTGACTGACTAAGCAAATAGAAAATACAAACAAAACTATAATATTTCTTACTGGAATAAATTCCATTTCAATTTCATATTGAATATAAGGAGAGACGTCACTCAGGAGAGTTTTTTTTACATAAATACGACGTGTACGGATCCCAATGGTGAAATCGACACTAACCCCACGTACAGTATGCATTATACACGTCGCATTATCAAATTATGCTTAAGTTATACTAACTAGTAAGGCCCCGTAGTATACTTTTTTATTTTTGTAGATGACTGGCAGAAAGGAAGGTATTTCTTCATTATGGTCTCTTCTGGTTACTTTCTACATTAGTTACAAAATAAGCCAAGACGTTACATTGACTTTACATGATACTGCCTTATTGACTTTTATATCCCACAGACTAGACGTAGGAATTAAAATAATTAATAGCCACCAACCACCACCACCGCCATTATTACTGATTTTGAATTTTATCTTTGGCTTTTTATACTTGGGAATTCAGAGTACAAAATTTAAAACTTGAAAATGAAGACTATAACCTATTACTTGTTAATATTCAAATAACATTTTCTTCTGATTGATGATGCAAATTATTAAATTCACTAGTCAGTCCAGTCAATAATGCTGCAGAAATAATAATTTAAATCAAAATCAGCATTATTCTTTACAATCATGACAAAGACAACATAATATACTATTAATGGAACACCACCTTATTTTATTCTATTAACACAATAAGTATATTCCAGTTTTTGGTACAATCAAAATATTGTGATACAAATTAAGTATTCTACTTCGGACATCCCATTCGTCGGATTAATAATAATTACAATGTAGTAGCGTCATTTGGCGCGCGTACGATCACACTATTTTAAAGCTAAAATAACCAATAGAAACGAATTTTTCTGCTCAACCGGCCTCCACACTTGCCGGTTTGTCTACTCTAACTCCATTGCATGTTTTTGTGCGTTCGCGATCACATCTCCACATCTTTTCTCTTGCTGGAAAATATATCGACTAAGAAAATCTTCGTTTTCTCGTACATATTTCGGTAAAAAGGTAAAATTGGTAATTTTATTTATATCATTCGAGATATTAGAGTGTGCATCAACAAGCATAACAAGGTAAATGTTCTTATACATATCATTTTACAACTGGAAAATCAGAAAATCAGTGTGAAAACTGGTATGCAAGTTTAATCAAGTGTAAGTACTTAATGGTTGGAGCAACCATACATATGGTATTACAGTATCTGATATCTTTGGTTTTTTCTCAACTTTATTTTAGAATGGATAAAGATAGTAAAAGACGTTCATCAAATGAAAAAAGTCGTTCAAGATCTCGTCATCGTTCACGGTCTCGATATCGTGCTGAGTCTCACACAAAGCGAAGCGAGACGTCGTCCCGCTCTCATCGTCATCGGTCTCATAGATCTCGTCGAGATCGCCATGACTACAGTGTTGATTTTCAGCAGAAATTACTGGAACGCTTTGACCAGTTGGAAAAGCGAGTGACACAACAGGACCGGAGCCATCGGTCTCCGGTTCAGAAAAATCAGCAACGCTTCGCGTTGTCGATTGGTGACACTAGTTCTGTTTCCTTCTCCTCACGGGCTAGTAAACTTGATTCTGACTCTAGTGGATGTGTTTCTGTGGATGAGAACAGTTCCGATGGGGAGCTAATGGACAAACCAATGCCACGACTAAGTCCGAATCCAAAGTCCAGCAAATCAAATGGCCAAGATGAAAAGTTTCAATCTCCCGAGGATGATAATTTGTTAATTATTAATGCCCCAAGGGATGAGCTCTTATCAGCACTTGGAGTTCCTCCTCCTGATATTTCTGCTTGGGGTCCTGGACTCTGTGACGGCATTGCTGAACGGTGGCAGCCCATTATAAATTCTGGTCTAACAACGGAAGCCAAGAATCAACTTATGGAGCAATACAAAATCCCAGAAAACTTTCAGTGCCTTAATGCACCAAAGATTAACCCGGAGTTAGAAGGGCTCTTAGTTGCAGATGGAAGAAAGAAGGACGACGGTACAGTCGCAATGCAAAGGCAATTAGCCTGTGGTATTACTGCCATCGGCAGTGTTTTAACCAAGTTGCTTACATCTACTCAATCAAGTAACCTCCTCACGGAAGCGTGCGTCGGCTTAGGAGATTCCTCACGTCTCTTGCTCGACCTTCATCACAGTCTGTCGATAAAGCGTCGCACCGCTATTCTACCGTCACTTAATTCTATAGTTCGAAAGACGGCTGACAGCGTGGGGATTGACACAACACTGTTTGGAGTGGATTTGGGTGCTCGCATAAAAAATGCGAAAGAGATGGAAAAGGCCACTAGTGAGATCCAATGTAAAGGGAAACTCCAAAATACAGTCAGGAAAAAACCTGGGGTTAGCTACCCAACAAATCATGCTACCGCGTCATCAAAGAAGAATAATTTAAACTTCAGACGCCCGCCGCCGAAGAAACCATTTCAACAAAATCGTCGGGGCGGGCGGAAGGAAGTCCACCGTCGCTAAACTCGCAGGTAATTGCAGGCCGTCTTAGTTTATTTATTGAATCTTGGCAAGGTATTACTAACGATGCAACAGTGCTAAACTGGATTAGGGGTATAACTTTAGATTTTACTAGTCCTCCTATTCAAACAAGAGAGCCTATCGTAAAATCTCAACCTGAGTACGTAGACGCTATGAGATTAGAAATAGTGGAACTTCTTTCCAAAGGAGCGATTGTGCCAGTCAAATCTTGTGAAGGCCAGTTTCTGTCACCTTATTTTTTAGTCCCTAAGAAAAATGGAAAGTTCCGTTTTGTATTAAACTTGAAACAATTGAACTTATTTCTTGATCCTCCTCATTTTAAAATGTCAGATATACGATCCGTTTTATCTATCATGCGAAAAAATTGCTATATGGCTACGATAGATTTAAAGGATGCCTATTTCCTTTTGTCCATTCACAAAGATTTCCGTAAGTATTTACGATTTAGATACAATTCACATTTATATGAATTCACTTGCCTTCCATTCGGATTAAACTTAGCCCCTTTTATTTTCACTAAAATCATGAAACCCGTTATGACACGGCTTAGAATGCAAGGTATGTTATCAGTGGACTACATCGATGATATTTATTGCCAAGGAAATTCAGATAGCCAATGCGAGTCAAATGTTCAGCTAACTAAGGAGTTCCTCATAAGCCTAGGATTTATTTTAAATCAAGACAAGTCGTCCCTGGTACCTTCTCAATCAGTAAAGTATCTGGGTTATATGTTAAACTCGTCGAGTCTAACTGTCAGTCTACCCAAGGAGAAGGAAACAAAAATGATACAGCTGGTTCAGAGATTTGTATCATTAGAATACTGTCGCATTCGAGACTTTGCCCACCTAATCGGATCCTTGATATCTACAAGGTATGCTGTCGCATATGCCATGTTGTATACAAAATCTATGGAGCGGAATAAATGTCAGGCGTTATTGTTGGGGAAAGGATCGTATGACCACCGCATGACCTTGAATGACGACGTTCATTTGGATTTAAAATGGTGGTCACTTAATCTGTTGAACACATCCTGTCCAATACGCTCTGATAAGTACGAGTTAGAAATTTACAGTGATGCATCACTTACAGGGTGGGGAGCTGCTTGTGGTAAAGATACTACTCGGGGTGCATGGGGAAAAGGTGAGAAAAGTAAGCACATAAATGAGCTTGAACTAATGGCGGCTCTCTTTGCTCTCAAATCATTTACACGGAATATACAGAATACCAGAATTGTTTTAAGAATTGATAACACTACTGCAATAGCATACATAAACCGTATGGGAGGATCTAAGTGCGTTAACCTTGACTCAGTTGCAAAACAGATTTGGAACTATTGTGAGTCCAGAAATATTTGGATATTTGCTACGTACATCGCATCGGCCGATAATATTATAGCAGATGCCGAGTCACGTCATACAAAATCTGAAACGGAGTGGCAACTAAATTCAAAGGCATATAAAACCGTGTGCTCCAAACTGGGTGCACCAGGCATAGATTTATTTGCCTCTCGAATTAATTCACACTGTGAAAAATTCGTGTCATGGTTTCCAGATCCAGAGGCTTACGCAATAGATGCATTTACGATATCATGGTCAGGGCTACAGTTTTATGCGTTTCCTCCTTTTTCCCTTATACTAAGAGTATTAAAAAAGATTGTGGAAGATTCAGCGGAAGGAATTGTAATAGTACCAAAATGGCCTTCCCAAATTTGGTGGCCTCTGTTTTGTCACTTAACGCTGAATACAATTGAATTTAAACCATCTCATGATTTGTTGATCTCTCCTTTCAGCCTGTCACATCCGCTGTCGCAGTCACTTTCCCTGGTGGCAGCGCGATTATCCGGGAAAGCTTTATTGTGAGAGGGGCGTCCAACTCTACAGCCGAATTCATGCTAAATTCTCTATCTTCTTCTACTTTACGTCAGTACAATTCAGCATTAAAAGCTTGGTGGAAATTCTGTGACGGAAATGTATATAATGCTAATATTACCCAAGTCCTTGATTTCCTTAAAGTACAGTTTGAAGAAGGACGTAGTTACTCATCCATAAATACTTCAAGGTCAGCATTGTCACTGATTCTGTCAACTATTGGAGACACACCGATCGGGGAAGACAGCAGGGTTAAAAGACTGGTGAAAGCAGTTTTTCGCTCCAAGCCACCTAAACCAAGATATTCTGAAGTATGGGACCCATTGACTGTTCTGAATTACTTGGAAGGACTGCCCCTTACACATAATTTGTCACTTGAAGAATTGACACTTAAACTTGTTATGTTGTTAGCACTTTCCACAGGCCAAAGAATCCAAACCCTATCACTTATAAAGCTTTCAAATGTAAAATACTGTGAGAGCGGAATTGAAATTATCATCACTGGAATAATGAAGACATCTGCCCCTGGGAAATCTTTACCCGTATTAATGTTACCGATCCTATCTGAAAAACCATCTATATGTGTGACTACGATGCTCAAAGAGTATGTTCTACGAACAAGCAAAATTCGCGGAACCGAGGATCACCTACTTATTAGTTACCGAAAACCATACAGGTCAGTTGGTACACAAACTATCGCTCGCTGGATTAAAGTGGTTTTGGAAAAGAGTGGGATAGATACTACGAAGTATACCGCTCACAGCACTAGACACTCATCCACATCTATGGCTAGCCGTAAAGGAGTGAATATTGAAGCGATTCGGGAAGCTGCTTGTTGGTCAGCTTCGTCATCGATCTTCAGCAAACATTATAATCTTCCTTTACAACAAAAATATAATTATTCTTTTGCGGAAGGAGTATTGAGTTCTCAAGTTAATCAATAAATGTTTGTTTGTATTGTATTGGCTTTCAACATCTACATTGTAATTATTATTAATCCGACGAATGGGATGTCCGAAGTAGAATTAATTAATTAGACGACTTACCTTAAGGAAGTCTGATTATAATTCTATGAGGACATCCCATTCGGAGGATTAATCCCACCCACCTCAATTGCTCTTCAGGCAAGAGCCCCTAATTTAACAATACAAAGTTCTTTAAAATTAATGAAGTTAGAGTAGACAAACCGGCAAGTGTGGAGGCCGGTTGAGCAGAAAAATTCGTTTCTATTGGTTATTTTAGCTTTAAAATAGTGTGATCGTACGCGCGCCAAATGACGCTACTACATTGTAATTATTATTAATCCTCCGAATGGGATGTCCTCATAGAATTATAATCAGACTTCCTTAAGGTAAGTCGTCTAATTAATTAATTATATAACATTTGCGTAAGTATTTATGGAAATTTAGGAACTAAACATTGAATATTCAATAACATTAATAACAAGAGTAATATATAATTAAATTAAATGAATATAAAATTAATATAAATTGAAATTAATGAAAAACATGTACATAACTTTGTACTGAAACTTTTAGCATAATTAAATAAAATAACGTAAAATTGTCGAAAGCGGAACTTTATTACTATGACACATACAATTATTTTTTTTAAAGAGAAGCAATCATCATTTTTGAAAGCGAAATCAAGCGTCGTCAAATGATTGATAAATAACGAACCCAACGTCCTCTAAACGTCCACTAAATCACTAAATAAATAAATAATTCATGGCTGGAGTGGAGACATTTAAACTTCCATTGCTAATTTCCGTTGTTGTAGTTTATGTTTGGAAGAAAATTTTTCAACGAATTTCCGTAAAGAAAACTCTGGATTTCTCTTAGAGTATAAATTCATATAAATTCCTAGGACGACTAGAAGACCCGAGTACACGTAACTGAAAATCAAAAGTTTCGATACTCAATTTAATTAATTTATGTATATTTGTAAAATTCAAATCGATTAACGTGCATGTGTATTCAGATTCAAACAAAGTAAGAAACAAGTACGTGTATGAAATTTGTAAGAACTTTGACAGCGATGTCAAATAAGAGAGACTTACTGGAATGTAAAAGGCTTTTGAAAAGCCAAGAAAGATATAATAATTGTTACAGCTTTCCGACATGTTGTCACTGTTACAGCTGCAAAAGCACCACAGGTTCGCACCAACTGAAGCACAATTTGAATCCCTATGTAGCCGGTGACGGAGAATATAAAGGCGTACCCATATGTTTCATACTTGTGCTAATTAAGATAATACAAATTAAATAATATTATCACCATCAATATATATTAAATGGTAAAATATAACCTGCTTTTTGAAGGTATTGAAAATAAATGTTTACTAAAGGGAGGCGACGTTTCGTCTGTAAAGAACCAAAATGACCCATATCGATTTTTAGCTAAAACGACTAAAACCAATATCAACCATCTACAAAAAATATTCAAATATGTCTTGAGAGCATTTAAACAGAATATTTTGTACCTTTTCAAAAACATGGAATTAGAACATTTTGCACCTTTTCAAAAACATGGAATTACAAAGTTTAGCACTTTTCAAAAACATGAAAATAGAACATTTTGCACCTTTTCAAACACATGGAATTAGATCATTTTGCACCTTTTCAAAAACATTAAAATAGAACATTTTACCCTTTTCAAATACTCCTAGTTAACACTTTACGCATGTTTCTCATTTTGCTTTCATGCTTTCATGACACAGCTCATTTTGATTGTGGATATGGGTCATTTTGGTTCTTCACAGACGATTTGTAAAACTGGCTGAAACTTACTCGGGAGCAAATCTCAAAAGCTGGAGCCAAATCCCCAGAGATAGCAAGATAGAAAAATATGTAGAATATTCCAATGGCATATGAATATAAAACAACTTCAGCATTCGATGCTTTATGTGTTTTAATAGCCTGTTCTTGAACATTTCCAATAATTGCATCGCACAGCAAAGCACTAAGAATCATTAGTAAAACTTCAAGTCAATTTTTTTGATTTTGCACGAAAATTAAGACGCCAAATGCATTGCTGCATTGTAAAAAAAAGCAAAATAAATGTGAATTAATCCAGCCGATTGGAGTAGTACCTGCTTATCATTATAAGACCTGAAAGTAAAAATAATGCAAATAATTAACATCTTATCATATTCGTAATAAAACTCGTTTCTGTTGTCTGTAAAAGAATTAATAGCGATAGTCTGACAGAATTATTTGTAATGGTTGATTGACTTGGCTTACCAATCGTATCAAACATTGGCGACACCTGACTGTCTGCTAGAGTAAATAGAATTAATCCAATGCACATGACCAACGCAGCGATGTAATCCAAAAGTCTATATTTTTTCCCTTGAATCAATACTGACCCAACAAGTACTGGGATTAATTTACAGCATTTGAAAATAACTTGTGTCGGATAATTAAGATGACCTAGAGAAGCGTTCGAGAACCCCATCGTTCCAACTGTGAGTAAGGAAAGTACCCAGTACACTCGAAGCGGGATCCTGAATTAATGTAGCAATAACAACATCATTATTTTTTAAAAAATCAGAGTGAACACAAAAATATTTAATAGCGTCATAATAATAATGCGAATAATACCTTCGAATCGTGTCGCGCCGTAGCCGAGTCTCGCAGAGACCAAAAAGGGCATAGTAGCAAAATTGTATGAATGTCAGGTACCAGCCATACGGTTTAAATTCTTCTAAAGTGAAGATTAACTCCTGCAATTAATTAGAGGCAAAGAGAATTGAATTCCCAACAACGAAACTTTAAAAATGATATATATTAAAGCCAATGTGTCAAAAATTTGTATCATAAATTATAGTTTTTGTTATTAAGACTAATCACCTGGAAATATCCATACAAAACAAAAAACAGGAACACGCCCGCAGTGCATATAAAAAATTGGACATTGGAGCTAAAGTGACCAATATCAAAGCATAAAAAGTTGACTTCGTTTCTAGGCATTTCTTCTGAGGATTCGTCTGTAACAGGAACACGAAGAAGCATTCCAAAACAAATTACAAGGATTCGGGTATTGCCCACAAATATCAGCTCCAATCCAGACCAAAGGTTATTTTATACATTTACAAGATTTTCCAGTTCTTACTGAATCAATGATAATTACAAAATACAATTTTACAGAGTTTACTCAAGTTTTCCTCCTGGACTTGGACGACTGAAACTATCACAATCATTTTCTTAGAATTTATTATTGGTTAAAAAATTAAGCAATCACAACAACATCACCACTACGACTGTCAAAATACTTACCGGTTAATATTGATTGGTTACTTATGGTGTACTGTACAGCTGATGGTGGCCAGTCTCTCTCCTTAAGCCAAAGTGCAGCTCGGCACAGTGTTACTAGCACTGGCCAACGTTAAATTACTTAAATATTATTATGTAGCCGTAACGTCAATTTGGTAAAGGCCAAGGAAGCAAAAAGTTTAATTACTGATTACAGTTGGCGTTTATTCCTTTACATGGTTGTTAAAATATGAATATTTTCATTCTTCTAAGAGCTTGAACCTGGAACTACATCAAATTATTTTTAAATTTAGTTAGGTATGCCTACTTTACTACTTGTATTGTGGATGTGGAATGTGGAACACGTTTACCACTGGCAACGGCAACTGGCTAAAACTTTTGACACCACTTGATCTAGTACAAGCAATTAAATTGTATTAATTTTAAACTTATGTATCTAAAAACAGTACTGTACTTATTTTAAATGCAATAAATTAACTTACCTTTTTATTACGAAGCGGATCAGGCTATTTTTAATTAATTGGTAGGTATAAAATATAAACAACCAAAAATGGCAAAAACTGCTGGCACATACAAAAATTGTCTATACCAGCTTCACCTTATGTTTTCTTCCGTAGTGGATCGTGGATCCGTCACCGTCTCACCGTAGCACAAAAAATATTAAAGTTTAAAAACAAGTGGATGAAGTGGAGCACTGAGCAGAGAGCAAAGCATTGAATTCATCCGCAGTCGGCTGCAGCTCCACGTGACGAAACATCGTGAAGTTGAGGGAAGTCGAAATAAATTATTCTCAATTTCAGTTCAGCAGCCAGCAACAGTACTGTGGCAGGGTTTCACTGTTGAGTTAGGTTCAGGACCAGGACCAAGGTTCTTATTTCTAATATGTTGATCAGATTGAATTTTGCCGAGTTTATGAATTAAATTAGTGCTTGATAATTATATGTAGTTTTAATACAACTATTACTGTCTGAGTTCTGGATTCAGCATTTATCCTTACCAAAATCTGTCATTTATCATCACCATTTATTTCAATAACACGTTAATAAAGTTAAATCAATCAATCAATCATCACCCACCGTCTGGTCTGGTCTGCTCCGCCGGTGTGGAACCTTCGCTGGTAAGCCATGCATTATTGCATATGCAATTAAAAGTATATCGTCTGTGAAGAACCAAAAATATTAAAATAGGTCTTGGAATAGTGTTGTAATTTATTCACAATTGTTTGTGAATATTGCGATTTTTGGTTACGAGATTGTGCACCAACTGAGTTGTGCACAATGCAATGTATTAAAATGTATTAATCGGAGATTGCGATGATTGTGAACGTTTGTGATTGTTCACAAAACGTTCTTTAGTTGTTAGTTGTTAGTGACTTCTGAAAAACACGGCTAGTTCTTGTTTGCTCCTGTCAGATTGTGATACGTTTTGTGATTGTGCACTATTGAATTTCTCTACACTTTTCAAAAACTCCTACTCCTACTCCTAATTAACATTTTACGCATGTTTCACATTTTGTTTTTATGACGTAGCTTATTTTGATTCGAGTTTAAATTGGAAATGGCTCATTTTGGTTCTTCACAGACGATATATATATATACTACATCGAAATGATGTAATTTTTACAACGGCAGTAACACATAATATTGCTTGTGCTCTATGGTTAGTTAAATTTATTGTTTTGGCGTGGACTAAAGCTACAAGTGTTTAAAAATGATAATGGCAGTACTGTCACCTCACACCTGTGTAATTATTTCAACTTTTGATGGACTCAAACTAAAAATTGTAGTTTTATTTTGTTTTTTTAATATTTAATATTGGTTTTTGATTTAGACAACGTGCATGGTTGATTGAGCTCGTCTTCGTCCATTGACACCTGACATTCTTTTAGGAGAGAATATTCGGTCGAAGATCAACCAACAAGTTTTTTTTAAAGATTGTAGTGAAGCAGTCAGCAGTCACCAGTATTCGACCGAAAGTCAAAATGAGTGGAGGCAAAAGTAAAACGGAAAAACCTAAACAAGATGTTTTCCAAGCTGTGCTATTGGCCGACAACTTCGAAAACTATCTTTTTGGGGAAAACTGTCCATTTGTGCCGGAGGTAATTTCTTATTTGTGAAATGTTGGTATACTTAAGATTGTGTGAAATGGGAAGGATCAAAGTCATAATTTATTGTTATTCCAAATTTTGCGTTGGACTCACAGTGTCTGATGAGCCTTGCAAATCGTAAAATGATTGATTATTCCCTTGAAGCTTTGACTGCATCAGGATTTGACGAGATTTTTGTGTACTCCACAAGAAATTCCAATGAGCTAAAACAACACATCGAGTAAGTGTTTTAAGATTCCTCTGTATGTACATTGTACACCTTGTGTAAGTGTATGTAATACTATAATTTGATAGAGTTGCATTAATACCACGTAGTCTACGAAATTAGTTGCTGTTTAGTAGTTATCTTTGAGTAATAATTTAATTACTTTTTTAGATCGTCGAAATGGTCAAATCTTTTAACATCAATAACTGTATTAACATCGGAGCATTCCCAAACACTAGGTGATGTACTGAGGGATCTAGATGCAAAATCAATTTTAAGAAATGATTTTATACTCATGAAGGCTGGTGTAGTGACGAACATTGCTCTCAAGCCGTTGCTGGAAAAACATCGCGAGACAGTGAAGCTTGACAAAGGAGCAGTTATGACACTAGTTCACAGAAAAATGTCACCTGGGCATAGATCACGATCAAAAAATATCAATCACATTGTAACAGTTGATACGAAAACGGGAAAAATCATCGCTTACAATTTTAAGCTGTCTGGAAAGCTGTCAATTCCATTGGTAATTACAGCAATGAGCTAAAAACTGCATCTGCAAACACTTGTCACTTGTCGTTGCCATTGATTATAAAAGTATAAGTAATTGATTTTAGCACAATCTCTTATTTAATCTCCCGTAGGAAAGTGTTCAACCTGAAATGGAATTGTACATGGATACATGTGATACTGGAATCGCAGTCTGTTCGTCTTCCGTCCCTCCGCTTTTTACCGACAATTTCGATTTTACAAACATGGATGATTTTATTCGGGGTATTATGATTAATGAAGAGATCATGGGCAATACTTTGTACTTACATCGTTTGGAAACGGGCTATGCAAATTGTGTCGTTGATTTCGATACATATAAAGGAATTAGGTAAACAGTGTGTTATTCATTTTTCAGAATTTAAAAGTACTTTTAACTTTTAATAAATGAATTGATTGATTGCAGTAATATAATATTGCCTGTGATTAATATATAGCATGGATATTTTGCAACGCTGGTCTTACCCTCTTGTCCCAGACATGCCTCTTGGGGCCAGTATCACCGCTTCAATCTATCCTTTCCATTATAATTTCACTTACAAAGGATCCGGAATTAAGATTGGCCAGTAAGTTCGTTATTTAAAAATAAGATTTTACATTGGTAGGATAAGCACCGTTTGTTTTATTTTAAAATAGAGATAAATGATATTAATTTGATTATTCTAGAGGCGCAGTTGTTGGCCCACTGATACTTATTGGCCACAATTCCGAAGTAGGAAAAACTTCGACCGTAGTCAGCAGTTGCTTAGGCGATAAGTGTAAAGTAGGTCGGAATGTGACAATTAAAAATTCTTTCATTGGGAACAACGTTGTTATTGAGGTCAGTACATAATGCTACGTAATCATGAATTGAAAAGACGTTTGTACCCTGTTAAAATTCATGTAACTATGTTATGTTGTTTTTGATATTTATTAGGACGATTGTCAACTGCATGAAAATGTCATAGCAGATGGCACAACTCTAGTGAGTGGAACAGAACTAAAGCCATGGGTATTAGTTAATGGCAAATCACAACAGCGGATTGAACTTCCAAACGTAGAAGATGATGAAGAGGATTCATCGGATGAAAGCGAGGACATTATAGGCAATGGAGAAGAGCAAGATTTGTCAGATGTAGAACGTGAGGAAAATGTTGGTATTCTCGACCTGGACTTCAAAAGTAAGTATTAGTATTTATAAATTTTTGTTTTTCGATGTAGGTAGGTACTCTGTAAAAATTTTATAAACATAATGATTGGCTTTAAAATATAATTTCACTACTTCAAAATTTGTCACCAGTGTTTAGCACAGAAGTAATGGAAAGTTTGCAGCGTGGTTTTCAAGAGCATGTAGCTACAGAAAATCTGGTGTTAGAAATTAACTCCTCCAAATATGCGTACAACATTGCTTTTAAGGAAGTAACTATTGCGTTAACAAAGGGTGTGCTCGAATTAGTCGTTAAACTTAATACAGACTTGATTGAAAGTCCCCCCAGAGCACAGTGGCCCAAGATAAAAGAAACTATTTTGAAATTTAAAAGCCTGTTCCAGCATTACGTAAAAACTGAAGAAGCCCAAAATGATCTATTAACTTCACTTGAGGTAGGTTATGATAATGTTTTTAAAAAATGTATTTCAAAAAATAGTAATATAAAATTAATTAGATTTTTTAAAATTTAGTTTTAATGTATTTGTCCTTTTTTTTAATTGCAGGAGTATGCAAATGATCATGTATATTTTCGGACTTTGTTAATGCAAACGCTGCATTTTCTTTATAACGAAGAAATTTTATTTGAGGATCCAATTCTAGACTGGCATAAAAGTGATTCACTGTACGAAGCAGGCCAAGAACTCAGAAATCTGGTAAGGGCGTGATATCAATGTGTCAAAGAATAAATGAGGAATATTCAGTGGTATTATTTGTATGAATTTTTTCATAATAATTTATTTGCAGGTTCAGCAGTTTGTTGATTGGTTGAAAAATTCTGAGTCTGACGACGAGGATTAAGTTTTTACAGTGACTTTAACATTTAAATAAAACCCGTTTGTAAAAAGTTTTATGAGTTGTTTATTTTCATTTTTTTACCATTGGCATTGAAATGAAACGCACTGACGAGAATGATGTTTGCATTTATGTTAAGTGCTCAAAGTTGACATTGCTCAGCGAATAATAAATTTGAGAGCCACGGATAAACTATTAAACTGTTTATGTTTTTGATTAATTTTTATTGAGGATTCCATTACTCGTTCGTACATGGCAAGTGGCTGTATTCGAACATTAAAAATGAACTTTTATTTAATTTTTAAAAAACAGCCCATCTCAAAATCAACATTATGGTATTGTATATCAACAAAAGTATGGTTATGTTTAAGTACTTAAAATTAGATAAAATGGTCGGGAAGTTAAAAACAATGCACAATCTAAACACCACCACGAGCAGGCATTGATTGTGTATGTGATATTATAGTAGGTAGTTATTATTTAATTGTACTTTTAATTTAACAGCTCTTTTCTTACTTTGATTAGTCTAAACATATACCATTTTATATAGGAATTCCCAGGCACCTGGGATTGGCAATGAGGGAAGGGGTTAAAACAAAAATTGGTTAAAATAATAATTACAAAAAAGGAAATAATGCATAAAATGTTGGTTATGGTTATTTATGTCTGTCTCCTAATCATTAAAAGCTTATGACTATTTTTTGTACTTCAAAGTTGCAAGGTGCGGTCAACATTTCAACATAATTAAATTGAATGATGACGATGAATCACAGGTAAGTATTTTCATTGTGAATCTTCGTTTGGGATTCTGGGGAATAATTAGACGGTTCTTGGTATTCGAGTTGGTGTCGTTCGTTCAAGTGAACGAAATAACAACTTCTCGCACCTTTTCCTTTGATCATGATGAACCCTCGGGGTTGACACCGTATTCCCATTTGCATTAATAATTTGGCACTTTCCTCCGTTAGCTGTACAATACATACCCGGTTTTAAATTTTTTTTCGTCATATTAGTCCATATATCCCCTTTAAAAAATAAATATTCTACCAATATTGAAATGATTTCATTATGAGAGGTTTGCATACCTGAATCTTCCCCGGTTGACCCGTGGTATCCATACGAGAAGCTAAATTAACTGTATCCCCCCAAATATCGTACAAGGGTTTCTGAACCCCAATTACTCCAGCGACTACTGCACCAACGTCCAAACCTCAAAATTGTAATTAAATGCCATGTGTTTATAAGTTCGAAGGTAAAATATCTATACTACATAATTACTGAGTGCAAATAACGATATGTAAATTACCAACACGTAGCTGAAAATCTTGGAAAGCATCTTTGTTAATTCCTTGCAACCGGAGCATCATTGATGCTGCAAACCTTACAAGTACCAACAAATTCTTCCGTCTTTTGTTTAAATCCTCTGTTTCTGGGGAAGGGCTATTCAGGTAAAATTGTGGTGGAGCATAGCTAGAAATAAAGAAGGGAGTTGTAATTTTATTTTAACATACAATTTAAACTGCTGCTTAAATGACTGCTGATTTTGCCAATTAATAACACTTACTCTGAAGCCACGGATGCTGTGGAAGTTCGTCCAGGGTCTCTGACTTCTAGTCCACATGCTGCCATGTACGTACTTCCAATCACTTTAATTTTTTCAACCTCGTCAAAATCCACCAAGGCCTGTAGGAAAATTTTCATGTTTAATGCATACATGGTGTGTCATCGGTATAAAACAAATGGTTCACTTATTGTACGTAAAAGATAGATATAATAAGCTAATAAAATGACTTACTTGGTCAAATTCTACAATGATTTCGTTGAGCAGTTGCAAACATTTGATACCATGGTCATTGAGATCATTTTCCGCGTAAAAATCCATAAAATTTGGGATAGAAGCTGAAAATAATTTTGGATTTTGGAAATGAAATTCCAGCCTTTTTTTATTCGTATAATTACTTCGCTGATTATTTGGGGCTACGATTTGTAAAAGATTTATTGTGACTGAAGGACTTACCGAACATTACAGAAATATTTTGGTAGCTCCTATTGTGACCTTCACTGGACCTATTGGGATCCATGTATATTTTTGCTAAGAAAAAAATATAATAAAACCATGTATTTTTATAAATCGTGTTTTGCTTGTAAATTTTACTTTACTTTTCTATCAAAACATGCACAAAAATTATAATGGGAATATAAATAAAATTTTACCAATCTGCAGTGGCAGAATATTTTGAATGAGTATTGTATTGATTTCATGAGTCATCTGCGCTTCCTTGTGCTCTTCTGTTAATTTTTTCTTCCAAATAAAATCCAATCGATTTATATATTCCATCTATTCGGGTAAAACTATGCTGTCAATTTCACGTTTGCTTTTACAATTATGCATTGATTTATACTGAGTTGTAGTACTACAGTAAACATGCAGTGCATTAAGTAAGTAAACAAGTATAATTACAAATTACCTGCCGATCCATAAAATGTAAATAAAGAACAATTTTAACAAGATAAATAACATGAGAGTATACGGCTGGTAAGGCTGGGCCTGCTCCAAAACGACCCTACAATCAAGCATAAAAATACAAGTTCATGAGCTGCAATAATAATAATTGTGAAAGTTAAGTTTACAGTGATATTAAGTTTCAAAGATGGACTCACGTCGAAAACGTTTTTGCGGAAGTGGAACATTGTCAAACTATACATGGTTAATGAGATTATACAAATGAATAACTTGAGAAGGTAATTGATGCGGAAAAAACCGTTGACGAGAAGGAAAGCCAGAGCACAACTGTATGTGAAATACTGTCAAATAATTGAAATAAAATCGTAATATTTAAAGTTAAACCTGATGCTATGCAATAAAACTGATACTAATAACTGTTTACTTAAAATATACATATCGTCTGTGAAGAACCAAAATGACCCATATCCATTTTTAATTTCAAGCAAAACGCACTATCTACAGAAAAAAATTTAAATTACATGTTCATCAAAGCATGTAAATAGAACATTTTGCACTTTAAAAAAAAGGAAATATGACATTTTGCACTGATCAAAACACATGTAAATAGGACATTTTACACTTTAAAAATACACTTAAATAGAACATTTTGACCTTTTTAAAAACATGTAAATAGAACAATTTGCTCATTTTAGAAACTCGTAATTAACATTGTGAGCATCTATCTTATTTAATGTATTTTTTGGCAGAGCTCATTTTAATTCTAGCATAAATTGGAAATGGGTCATTTTGGTTCTTCATAGACGATATTACTTTTGAATAAATAAATAAGGTATTTGCTGAAATAAGTTCTAACCCAAGGAGACTGGCAATCCTCGCTATTAGGAGAAGCGTCATCTTCTAAACTCCCAGTTTCAGCTTCTACATCACATTCTACCTAAAAAATCAATTATAATTTTGACAATTAGTTATCCAGCCCAGCAGAGGCTGCGGATATTAGTCAATGTGTTTAGCAGCAAAATGGTTTATTAGCTCCGAAAAACTTACCACGTCGATGATAGCAAACGTTGAGATGAGAAAGGAGACGGTTAAGTAGATGAGAGTTCGAATGAGAAGACTGTTGGTAACGGTGATAGAAATATTGTAGAAGAAGCGAACGAGAGGACTCTGAGGCTCTGGAATGCGATCCAACTCCCTATGAGGATCCTTCATTCGACTCCATAAATAACCCACCCAAACAAATGGAAAAACAGAGAGCAAGAAGCTGAAGACCGTTCCAAATGCCACCCACAACACAATATGATTCCTAGACACGCACAGAATATTTAGTTAAGCAAAAATATTTATATTCCATTCAACTCTATTAATTCACTGACATTGAACTTGAGCACAAGCACTTTTATGTACTACAAAATCAAGCTCATGTTCAGAGTTCGTGTTCCCTGAGCACGACTGCATTTGAGGGTGAAGTGAACTATAAAATAAAAAAATATACAAGAAACCCACTAACTTTGGCATAATAAGTCCTTGGACGATCCCAATACAAACAAGGACGAAGAGGGAACAGCCAATGTAATATTTAAATAAGGGATCACCCTGCATTTGAAATTGAATCTCTGTCTCCATTGAATTGAACGTCATGAGAATCGGTGTTTCATTCAGTGTCACACTCGTCCGTTTACGTCCACACCACTGACTGTACTCCAACACAGACTTTTTTAAATTATTTCTCACATGATTTGTCTCACACACAGAAATTATCACCATAAATTTATTAAATTGTATTGACAAAAACATGAAATATACTCACTCTGTTTTCCGAAGAGGCATTTCATCAATAGCCCTTGCCATCTTGTCATTAACTTGTGACCTTTTTTTAAGAAAAACTAAAAAATTTTAATCGGCGTGAAAAAAGTGGGAATGTAAAGAAGAAAATTAAATATTTCAAAATTGTATTTTGAAACTCACATTAAATTTCGAAAATTAACAACATCAGCAACACCAGCTCCTAAGTCCGCCCGAGCTACACGACCCAATGATTTTTTCTGAGAAAAAGTTAAGGGTGATAATATTATTAGCAATAATATTTGATTTAAATGCAATGTAATTAATTCAATGCAGAGAGGTACTTAAAAATAATTTACTCGTATTAGATCAGCTGATTTGATCCCAACAATAGATGCTTGTCTTCGTAAAACTGGTGCAGACGCTCCGCGATAAAACATAGTCTTATTATTCGATGATAAAGTTCCATCCTCATTGTAGCGCTCCTCTGGTATATTTTGATTCACCTGTCATTAATTAATTCAAAATAATTTAAATATGCCTTTTCTTATATAGTGTAAAAAAATCATAATACTGTAATCAATTAAGTAATTGGAGTAAATATTTATTACGATTAATAAATGCATACCTCGGTTAGCGGGACGATAAGATAAGTCTCAATATTATTCTCTGCTAAATATTTATCCCGGTGTTTTCCATAATGTGGCTTGTACTGATATGCATCACCCAAAAAGTTCTTTGTCTGCTCCGTGATATGAATATGTCTATTGTTTGTACATTAGAATATTCATCTAAATTATGTTCTCATAATATTTTTTGTTAATCACCCCATTGATCAATGTGAATAATAATCAGCGATGCTAATAATTACAAGAAGATGGTCATAATTTAAATTCGAAATTATTGGAACTAATTTACCCTGCAACTCCAGACTGCTCCATGTGATTGGCAATAGTGACATCTTTGCTCCAAATATCATACTGCCATTTGTAAATACCTAGTAACCCACTCAAAATATTCCCGGAATGAACACCAATTCGCATTGAAACATCCACTCCAAGTTTTTCTCTGGAAATTAAAAGGAGGAAAAATATTATTTAGAGTTATATACTTACATTGAAAACTTTAACTATAAATGTTATAATGTTAAGAAAAATTCAACAATCAAACCAAACTTACTTGACATCTTTAATTATTTCAATCATTTCCAAACCAAGCTGTATACAATTTTTAGCGTGGGTAGGCGTTGGATTGGGCAAACCAGAAACACAGTAGTAGCAATCACCCAATAATTTAATTCTGAGGCAGTTGTACAACTTTGAATTTGCAAAAAAAAATTAAAAAAATAGAGACGGACACATCAATAGTAAACAAAAAGTAGAACAACAGTGAAGAAATGAATTATTCATAGAACATTTAATAGTACCGCTGCTGCTTCGTCAAATCGACCAAAGAGCTCATTAAGTGTTTCTACAAGTTCATCAGCTCTCAGTTTGACGGTGAGTGGGGTGAAATTAACAATGTCGGCATACAAGATTGTCACATTGTTGTGCTTCTCTACAAAGAGATCACTGCGCCACATACATAAAAACACAAACAGAGAAGAAAAAAAAGAAATCAAACAACCATATAAAGATATCAAACTGACAACCGCCATCAATTTAAATCAACTCTGTCATTAATCAATCAATACTAATATATGAATTTAAAAACAAGAGCAAAAATTCAAAATGTAACAATGCTCATCTGGTTTGGCAGAAATTAATTACTGATACCATACCATACTACACTATATAATCATGTCATGTCTATAATTTGGAAGCGCGCGACGTTTACCTGAATGGTTTCTTTTGCATTAATGCTTTGGTCTTGCGATTATGATGATGATGGTGGTGATGATGTTGAAATATATTACGATGCTCATGATGGGGCAGACCATTATGACCATTGGAACTGTTTTTCTTCATTTCATGATCACGTCTGAGTGAGGTGATGGCAGACAGAAGTTCGGCTTTCACTTTCACTGAAATGTGACTGGGTAAAATACTGAGTAGTAGTTGCTCCTGAAATTTTATAGAATAAAGAAGGCCACATTTTTTTATATATATCTATATAGCGGTAGGGACCCTAGATTAATTTTAACACACATGTAATATGTATGTAAAAATGGCTAAATGGCTAAAATGGAGTATGTCATAATTTAATTGGAGAAAGAGAAAAATGATATTGTAATGATGGAATACTACAAAATACCTAGGTGGACACAATATGTATGTACGTACACATGCAGTATAGAAATAGTTTATAAAAGAGCTGAAGAACGAGGGCACACGTACACGTAAGCATAAAATAAATAAAAAATCCCAACACATGCATATTTAAAGCACGAGACAGACATCATGAAAGGAAAGAAATTACGAGCTGCGGCCCATGGACTTCGGCATCATCCACATTCAATGAATTGCATTGCATTGCATTGTAATTTAATTATTATAATTACTTTCATATAGAATATTTGCATACAAAAGTAAAACTTTGATCCTAGAAATGGAGAGACAGGACAGAGGCATGATATGATACTGATGCCCAATTTGGATTTTATTTAGAGTTGTTCTCCTACAACACAACAACCTACGAAGCATGCACGAAAATGAAATTGTAGACATATTTATTACTGAAATTAAATTACTTCTATAATAAAAACGCACTCATGACAAAATCTAAATGGCTAATTACAAAGATTATAAGTGCCAATGAGACATGCACTGCACCGTTTTCATTTTAAGGTTTGTTTTTCATTTGGGTGATCACACTCCTCAAAATATATACAATTATTTTTTTTAAATGGGTGGAAATGAGTATAGGTATATAATAGGTAATAGCCTAGTGTTGACGATGCACTTCACCCTCCGTCCAAGACAATACAAGTGAAAATAACTACATATATAGTACACTATATGTAGGTAAAACTTATGCTATAATTATATACTGTCTCGTTTTTTATCCCCTTTGCCCACGTCCCTATTATATTTTTTGGAGAAAGGGAAGAAGGGAAAAAGAGAGGCTTCGAAAATTTAAATAGCTATAATTTGTCATTAATTAGCATAAATTTTCAGAGACAAAAAAGACGCTGTAGGCTTATTTGAATGTTGACTGACGACGAAGAGAAGACTGTGATCCCGTACATGTATCTACCCATCTATAGATATCATCTGTGAAGAACCAAAATTACCCATATCCAATTTAAGCTAGAATTAAAATGAGTTATGTTATACAAACAAAATGAGAAACATGCGTAAAATGTTAATTAGGAGTTTTTGAGAAACGTAAAGTGTTCTATTCATGCTTCATGCTTTTCAACAATGTAAAATGTCCTATTTACGTTTTTGAAAAGGTACAAAATGTTCTAATTCCATGCTTTCGAAAAGGTGCAAAATGTTGTATTTACGTATTTTTGAAAGTGTTACGGATTCTATGTACATGTTTTTGAAACGGTGCAAAATGTTCTAATTCCATGCTTTCGAAAAGGTGCAAAATGTTGTATTTACGTATTTTTGAAAGTGCTACGGATTCTATGTAAATGTTTTTGAAAAGGTGCAAAATGTTCTAATTCCATGTTTTTAAAAAGGTGCAAAATATTCTAACTCCATGTGTTTGAAAAGTGTAAAATGTTTTATTTACATATTTTTGAAAAGTGCAAAATGTTCTATTTAAACTCTCAAGACATATTTGAATATTTTTGTAGATAGGTGATAGTGTTTTTAACTAAAAATGGATATGGGTCATTTTGGTTCTTCAAAGACGATATATGTATATTTGTATCCAAATCAGGCAGGGTGACTGGCTATATATGAGACTGTTAGTGTAGCGACTGATGTGAGATGGATAATGGATTTCTGCGTTAGTTTTACTTTTTTAGAGATGAGAGACGAGATTATAACCCTCTGCCTTGTACCTAGTACGTCTCTTATTATTTTACCCTATTACTCAGAGTCAGCGTTGACGTGGACAAATATTTGTAAATGTCGTATTTAGTTTCGCAAATACTACACCATGCAGATGGTCAACAATTATTTTAATGCTAATGGGGAATGGCGAATTTTAATTTTACGACTCCGATTACTAACTCACTCACAGGCTATGGAATTATTAGCGTAAATTATTGCATACATCATAATCATGCCATAAACAATTTTTACAAACTGCCATATTTCTATTTTTTTACACAAATAAATGTTATGTCAAACACTGTGCTGTACACTAGTGTAATAAAGTCATAGGGTACAAAAAAAACCTGGGTGTGCAAAAAGGTGCGAGTAAAGAGTATAAGCACAGCTTAAATGCTATAATTATCCAAATAGGTAGAAACAAAAATATTATTATACAAGTAAATTAGATTAGAGAAAATATTATAATTTATTATTATTGTGATTTGTGTGGAAGACGTCAGGCAGAGTGAGAAGAATAAAATAATACATTAAAAATGTCTAACCTCTTGATCCTTCTCATATTTTTTCTTGATTGTACTTTTAATGTAACCGCGACGGTCAAGAAATGCTCTTCTGATCGTGATCTCACTCAAAAGTTGCGAGTAGAGTCCCACCACGTTGCCACACAAGTAGTAGACCATGTCGGCTATGATCTGTGCAATAGACAAAAAAAAGACAGACTACAGAGACAGCAAATTAAAAATTAAATCACCATGAGTGAGTCTATAGCACACATAAAAGTTTTAATTTACAGCAACGTAACTTTTGTATATATATATATCTACATAATATACACAACCATAAATCTTCTCATCACATAATTATACAATTATCACAATGCAGATATAGTGAGCCTTGTGTTTTTTAACTCGACTTTGGATTGGATTAGATCAGCTTCTGTAAATATGTACATACCTATGGCCTATGGGCCCACGTAAGTGTTTTTACTTATAATTTATAATGAGGAATGAGAAGGACTTAATAAATCTACAATTAAGATTGTCCTGTCCTCCTGTCCGATGTCCTGTCCTTTTTGTGGTGTGCATTTTGCAAGTCTATGACTTTGGTGTATGGCTTTAGCAACAATGATCATGTTAAACAAAATAAAAGGAATATAATATAGAATTTAGACGAGGGAAGATAAAGATCCTTAAGTGTGAGCAGGTAGTAGTGTAGCTTTTAGCTTAGAGGCACATTTAAAGTCTTGAGTGTTGTTCAGAGTAAATTGCACAGATTGGGGAATCCCATAATGAAAACTCAAAAACTCATAAACCTTTAGACGGTCACAGTATGTAAGCAGACAGGACGAGAGGAAAACGAGATAGGACACACAATACAATACAGTATGTAAGGCACATGTGCAATATGCTACTGTGTATAATTAATATGATCCAACTCCAACACTTTACTACTATATAACCCTATAGCCTACTGCAAAAAAGACGGGAAGCTTCGTTTTCGTTCGGAGAGGCTTTTGCTTTTAGCTGCGTATTTGTACATTCTATTAAAAGTTGGAAACAAAGAGAAAAAAACCATTTAAAAGGACTCTAGTGAGAGAAGCACAATAAAGATGTAAGTGAGGATCACCAAGAAAAAAGAGGAAGGGATTTAAAAAATTGCTGAATATTTGGAAGGCATTAAACTTACGGACGACGTCACTGTGTAATTATATCTGAAGAACTATATCGTCTGTGAAGAACCAAAATAACCCATTTCCAATTTAAGCTAGAATCAAAATGAGCTATGTCATAAAAACAAAATGAGAAACATGAATAAAATGTTAATTAGGAGTTTTGAAAAACGTAATATGTTCTATTTCCATGTTTTTCAACAATGTAAAATGTCCTATTAACATATTTTTAAAAACGTGCAAAATGTCCTATTTATATGTTTCTGAAAAGGTGCAAATGCTCTATTTCCATGTTTTTGAAATGGTGCAAAAATTTCTAATTCCATGTTTTTGAAAAGTGCAAAATGTTCTGTTTAAATGCTCTCAAGACATATTTGAATATTTGTGTAGATAGTTGATACTGTTTTTAGCTAGAAATGAATATGGGTCATTTTGGTTCTTCACAGACGATATAACATAATAGCAAATAGTTTTGGATGTTGGCATTCATCATTCATAAAGCCAATGTATAAATAATTAGGCGTTTGTCATTATTTTTATTTTATACTTAAGTGTCGCAATTTCTTTTTCCCAATTTTTCAATTCAGTTCACTTCACTATCTTTTCCCGTATCTTGAGCACAAACTTCGTACTGGTATGGTGAGGACTTGAAGACTCAAGGTCGAGACCAACAAGCTACACACTCAGAAAGCGAAATGAATTGTATGAAATTCCAGATTAATTCTAATATACAGGTAAGTACAAACTGACTCCTGAGCATTCATCTTTGTGTTCGCACAGCTATACCGTATACACTCTACTTTTACCACTCATAACTCAAGATGAAAAAATAAAAAAAGTTGCAGATGATTAAGCCTGCTCTGCGTGTGGGCGTCCCAGGAATAATATGCTCCCTTACGTAAACAACAACACAGGGAATAACATAAAAAACACGCTTGTGACGATTGAAAATTTGGATTTGGAATCTAAATTTGCTGACAATTTTTCAAATTTGTTGATGCACCAAGTGTCAAGTGTGATAAGAAAATAAGCTGAGATTTTAAAAGATACAAAACAGAGGTAAAGAGACAAGATTGTAAAATATGGAAATGAATTTTATGGGAAAAAATACGATAATAAATAAATACAAAATCAAAATATTTGAAGAATAATACAATACGAAGATAGAAACGAAGATACGAACGAAAGGGAGATATCAGCTTTCAGTTGGATGATATCAATGATAGCTTATATACTATGATCTGATTTACAACTGAGAATTTACATACCATGGTGACCCTGTTGGAGGCTTCATCATAGAGGAAGATGCCGGCAAAGAGTAGATGAAGAATACTGACAATCGTGCCGAGGATGATAGCATGATACTTCCTGGGAAGTGGTAGAAAGAAATAGATGATAATGAGAGTTTGAAAGGCAATCGGGGTTCGGATACGATGTTCAAGAACATAGAAATATGTTGACAGTCCAATGTCCGCTCCAACAATCATGAGTGCGACGAGAACTGACGTGACTACCTGGGCCCATTTTGAGGAGCGGAAAACTTTTTCATCATTTGTCACAAAAAATGCTATTCCACAAAATATTGCAATGACTCCATGAACAGTCACTTCCGGAAGTGCCACTGAAAGATCATCCTATATAGAAATTATGAAAAAAAATATCAATAGCCAAATTAAATAAAAATCCATGATAAATTCCACCTTTTGTTGTAGATAGAATTTTTTTTTCTTTTGAACTTTGGTAAGCTGTCACAAATATTATAGAAGTTACAATATTCAAATATCTCAAATGATAGTAGAGTCGGAATTACTTTATTGGAGATGAGTAGCACAAGTATGAGAGACAAGCTGATCACAATCTGGAGCAGGAGGAAGACGACAAAATATGCGTTTTGAAGTCGTTGAACGTACCGCTCATAAAGTTCACTCAAATCATTTATTCGAAAATTACTCTGTAGAAAGGAATGAAAAATCAAAGAGGCATATATTATTAAAGAGCACTAAACTGTCAAACTTATAAATGCAAATGATCACTTTTTGATGATGACACTTTTGCGTACAATTGACATTCGAATTGGACACATTCCTTATATAATATATTGAAATTAAAAGGATTGTATTTGTAATACTATGATGTAATTTTGGTCTATCAAGTTATATATTGCTTTGACTAACCCTGAGGTAGCTCCAAGACCAATTCCGGTCATCAATGTGATGGGAATGTTCCGTAGAAGCTGAGTCAACCAGAAGGGATACTTGACTTTGACGTCGTGAAGAACTCAAAGAATTCCGTGCAAGAATTCCAATCCCCGTCGACAAACTATCCCCACTCATATTAACATTCATTTCATTCTGTCACATGGGACCCACGGACCCAAAATACAAAGAACTGACCGACCACCGGCTCGAAAAATTATCCTCACTTAACACTAATGTCCTCTCTCTCTCTCTCTCTTTCTCACACAACTCACAACAGCCACTAATAAATAAATAACCTTAGATAAATAAATAAAAACAACCAGAAGGACAACCAATAAGCAGAGTATAAATCACTGTGTTGTTGTTTGTGTTGCACTTTCGAGCTGAAAGACCACATTTAATGAGTAGCGCTCCTTTTGGATTCCAAAAATGAATTCCAATAAATTGTCTTCATATTTAAAATAGTTTGAGGTCAAAATCACAATTTTAAAATCAAAATCACTCTTGAGTCGCATATTAAAATCTTAAATAAAATCTCACAATCACTAAAAAAAACATGAAGCAAACCAAAACTCAAGACCACGACAGAAATGATACAATTTTTTTTAAACTTCACGTTCACAGTATTCACTAGTAGAAATAGGAGCAATCCATTCTATGTACTTTCAGTGAGTCTATAGGATAATAGTAGAAAATGATATTTTGTGTAAGTAATACATTTGGTATATATAAGAAATAATACAAAAATGTAATTGAATGGAAATTAGGAGAATCACAAAAAAATTGTTCAGTAGCTGATGACGAAGAACACTTAAGTAAGTTTCTTGTTCCTTTCCACTCAGCAAAACAAAACGTAGCTGCTCTCTTTTAGCCGCTCTGCTCAGTCGACTCGCTTTCAAATGAATGATGAACTGTGTGTGTGTTATGTGATTCTGTGAATCTGTGTGATGATGATGATGATGATGAGTCCGAGAGATCCTTCTTCTTTTTTCCTTTCCTGCGTCCTTTGCTTTGTTGCTTCTTCTCTCGGCTTGTGTAAACTTAAATCCAAACTCACTAGTCAGCTGCTCCAGCTACTGCTCGATCATAGAACATTTGAAAAAAAAAACAAAAATAACCCCGGATTTCGCAATCATTCCACGTTCATGCTCATCATCCCGTAGTCAGTCACACTAGTCCTTGTCGTCACTAGTTAGTAAATAAATAAAATATATCTTATATAATTACTTAATAGCATACCTACTGCTACAGCTTATATTATACGCAACACAATCTATTCGAAACACTTCTCACTCCTCGTTCAACATTCAATCTACAGTCAACATTTGAAGACCTGGTCTCCTACATAGTCGATATTCCATACTCAAACGATTACACGATTCATAGTTGGTGTTGGTGGGATTATACAGTTAGTAACGTCGCAATTATTATTACCGAAACACAGATTATACACAGCAGAAGCAGATTAAGAATAACAGCTGAACGATTATTAAGTTATACAGTCTCCGATCTTCAAATTCGAAATACGAACAAACAACTTACCAAAAATATTATTTAAGCACTCGTTCTCTTATTTACTTCTACGGAATTTTGTAGTTGTAGTACTGCGATTGTAGGTCTCTTTACAACAATACTATTCCACTTGTAACTTGTACAGTTTTTTAATTCTTAGATTTGTATGTCTGGTTTCCGATGATCCGACGACTACTGGCAACAATGGCCTTTCCTATTTAGTCGTAGTCGTTCGTAAGCACAGTCAGTTTGACTTTGTTTACTGTTTACACTCACAGATTTTGTTACACACTCACAGATTATATCATATTATGTAGAATGTAGAATGAATTCTTCGGAACGCTATTTTTAAATATTTTATTATGATTGTTACAACATAAATATACTCTGTAGCAGTATAACGGGAACTCGGGACTCGATAATAGATGAATAGCTGTCGATTATTGATTTAGCTGAAGTGAGTTTGATTCTTGATTTGGAAATCACTTAGTTGATTGTTGATAGTTGAAAGAATGAAGAAGGCACTGACTCGTTCGTTTATCAAACTGTATAGACAAGATAAAAAAAATAATATTTAAATAAATACCACTGCTGACTGCTGACTGGAAGTACTTAAATATTTTTTTTTAAAAGGTTAAAAAAAATAGGAAGTGATTTAAAGTGGTGGAAGGTGTCGTCGCAGTGGACTAAATTTGTAAATATCCTCGAGTCACATAAAAAAAATGAAAATGAATCAAACAAATCCAAATGGTAATGAATTAAGTAATAAAGTAAATGCGACTAAAGTTAAAGTATTACAGAGCAGATGAGTAAGTAGAGGCAGACGTCTCTGACACTGACACTGGTCTGTGGAGACGAAGAGGAGTGAGTGAAGTGACTGACTGACTGACTGACTGCAGAAGATGAGAAAAAATAGAATTGGAGAGAAATACACAAAACTTACACACACAAGTAACAACCAACAAGTTTTGAGGCTCTCAAGAGTGTAGTAGTATAAGTACCTAGTAAAGTTATAAGTATTTTAAATTAAAGTTTCCAGTCTGAAGTTCGTTCAAGAGTCAAGAATCAAAATCAACTAAAGTCTCATCTCTTCTCCTCCGCATCTTGTTGCTTTAACCATTTGCGTTTTGTTTGCTGACTTTGGTATGGAGTACTGTAGTAATTTGTGTACAAAGAACAATTGTTCTTTTCGTTTGTGATAGTGCATTCACAACCACAACCACAAACTAGTAAATTGGGTTGTGCACAATCACAATGTAGAACAAACACCCCGGACGACAAACAAGAACAAACCTGTTTTTGCCAGCCGTCGGCACAGAACGTTTTGTGGACAAACACAATCTATCACAATAACAATCCTAGCTGAGAAAATACATTGTTAACAACGTACATTGTGATTGTTTTGTTATTTCAGAAATAACAATCTTCGAAGTTGTTTGTTCACAAATTACAACAGTAGTATGGAGTTGGAGGAACGTGGTGCTGGTCGAAGTGGAGCCCCCTCATGTAATTACACTACTACTTTACTCTGGGCCTCTCAATTTAACTGACGAGGCTATATGCTCTGTACTCTGCACCACGATGAGGATCTTCTTGGTCGTTTCTATTTTATTCCTGTGTATTTATATTACTCCCAACAACGAACGAACATAAAATGAGGGAACATGAGGAGCTCGTGCTCATTGAATATTGTAATGATATAAAATATTAATTTCCCTTCACTCAGGGCACGTAGACTGTCGACTCGTCTCGTCTCGTCCGACGGAATCAGAGGGCAGGGAGAAGATAACTAGGATTCGAGTGAGTCAGTTACTGCAATGTCAGTTGTCTATCTGATCTCTTGCCTCGCACTTCTACGTCAGCCTCCTCCTCCTCTGCCTCCTCTGGTCATCTATCCTTTTTTGGTTTTAATTTTCACACAAGTCACTTGTCGTTGTCGTTGTCGCTGTCGTTGTCGTTATGTCTCGACAATAATTTTGAGACCCTATGCCAGTGCCAGTGCCAGGGTCAGAGATGTTTCGCTTTTTTTAATTCTAATTTTCCAATGAAATGCAAGGCAAAAAGTAAACCTTTATTTTTTTTTGACTGATTTACACCTGACTGACTGCGAGGTGTCTACCTGACTGACGGATCCCTATATATGATCACTCACTTCACTTCACTTCACTTGACTGTAGCTCTCTGTAGCTTTTTGGCTTCGCCTTTTAATTTCCCTTTGACTTCTCTCACCGCCTCACGTTTCATGAGTGAACTCAATGCTCAATAGAATTAGAATGAAACTTGAGGCGTTTAATAAATAGCAACAAGAAAAATAATATGGCAATATGCAATGGGAAGATTCAGTCATTCAGAAGCTAATCGTGAGTTTTGAAGGGGAAAAAAGAGAGAGCACTAAAACAAATAAGACAAATTCTTCACTTACAATAACAACAAAATGTATTATACGAATGGAAGTAGCCTTCCAAAATATGAAAATATATTTTTTTTGTAATCTTTAATATTTAAGTTTCTTTTGTATTTGGGTTTAATGAGTTGGATCTGGTGGTGGTATTTGGTGGATATATTTTTTAAATTTTAATATCAAATAATTGATGAGTGTGGATATAGCGAATCGTGGTATTTGAGGGTGTGAAATAGTTAATGAGTGAGAATAAAAGTGTGAGGATAATGAATAAATAATTTAAGACCTGAGGCCTGCCTGAGGCTGTGACGGAGACGGATGGATTGATTGATGGTTTATAATTATTATTATGCTTCTGCCCTTTTGGCTTCCCCAATGTAAACTGGAGATAGACAAGCTTTTGTTCCAACAATGTGGCTATCACTATTTGCTATTGTAGATTTTAGTGGCTGTGGCACTGGCTATTGTAGTTTTTTTTGCTTGTTTGTTCTGCGTTGTTGTGGTATATTGTTGTGTAGGTATGTTCACCCCTAGTCAGTAGTCAGTCTTGGATATAGGCATAGGTATGTATATGTATACCTACATGAGTATTTGGAATGGAAAGAAACAAGAATGCCCCTTTCAACTCTGAACTTTCTGACTCTGATTGTTACTACATTAGGCATTTCATTCCTGTACAGACAGACCTCTCATTCTCTAAAAGTAGTTCTCTTGAAATATTTATTTAAAATCAATGGGGCTCATTGTGAATGGTGTATTATTATTAGTGTGTTGAAATAAATGAGACTTGGCTTTAGTTGTCGTTGTCGTCCTTTCCGTACATCTATATATACATCTGCCTCATCATAAATATTGTTAACTCCTCCGTAGCCTGACTTAACTTGGTTCCCCTTGACTCTTTCTATTGGCTCTTTCAGCACAGTACAATGACTCACAATTAAGTCGAGTACAATCAGTTTCAAGACTTGGAAAGTTCAAATTCGAAAAAAAAATATCTTCTTGCCTCGCATTATCATTGTTGCTCTCACCCTTGCCCATCACCAGTCACCAGCACCTATATATAAGCCATTGTCATGCAGCATGTCACCTGCAATTAGTCCTGGCTATACGGCTCTACTAAGACTTTAGGGAATTATGGCTTATAATAATGTGCCCACTAAATGCTTTGGGCTACTAAAATACTAATGCAATTTCCTTCTGCGTCTCTCGTGGTTTCTGAAATTCGATATAGCTTGAATGTCATGTACAGGTATAGGCATGGTTATATACTAAAAAGGTTCTCATATTCATCGCTCTTGCATGTGGATATTAAGTGTCGGTTTCATGTCACAGTAGGTGGAAATTCCTAAGCTTGTAACTATATATAGGTATACATACAAAGTTGAAAGATTTAATGGACAAACAAAACTTTGAAGTCGCAGTAAAATTGGATTTGGATCGGGAAGTGGATGCGTAAGTTTACAATAATTAAATGTCAAAATCAATTATTTAATTGATGAATAATTATAAATTATAGGGTACACTATATAGGCAACGCAGTAGGCAGGGCCCGAGGGCCGGACGAAGGGATTGCTTTTAGACAGCAATGCAATTTGTTTCCATACAAGAAACCACCATTTTTATTTTATTGATGGTTTTCTTTGGTAAAGCAAAATGTTGTATTTACATGTTTTTAGAAAAGTGCAAAATGTCCGATTTACTTGAATCAGATAAGTGCTCAATGTTCTATTTACATGTTTTGAGAAAAGTGTTAAATGTTTTATTTCCATATTTTTGAAATTTACAAAAAAATTATTTTGCATGTTTTTGAAAAGTCAAAATATTGTTTTACATATTTTTAGAAAGTGCAAAATGTTCCATTTATATGTTTTTTTTTAATTCAGGCAGCGGGGGCTGCCTGCGCTGACAGCATTATCCGGTCCTGGCAGTAGGAGTGGAGTTTCTCCGGAATCTCATGCCCAACTTCGATTAAGTGGGGCATGAGTTATCAAAGAACACCCATAGGAGTAACAGTGTGCATATATTTAAATGAAATATTTGGGATTTTTTGTCTACTAGAGGTATGATGCTGGGGACAGGGATGGGGGGACGATTGACGATTACGCCTCAATATTATTGTGTAATACATTAAAATTGATAGTTATATAGATAGAAAAAAACATAACGTACCTAGGTTAGGTAGTCACATACTTTGACACGAGCCGAGATCGCCGGCCGAGGTGTTTGAGAAGTAAACATACCTCATAGGCAGGAGAGTCAAATAAGTCGGCAACTGCGATTGTGATTAATGAATGAGTCGAGTTTGAAGAACAAATAAAATGTGACACAGATGTGATAGTGATTGTCAGGTGGGAACTATGAAATTTTGATTATTTTACAGATTAATATAAGTTCGAAACATTGTTGAAATATTTGAAATACTTCAGTTTCAATATTATTATATGTGCTTACAAACAAAAAGTCCGTCGTTGTCGTTGTCGTTTCTGTTTATGACCTGAATTTTCCCTTTGATTTTGTGTAAGAGCTGATCGCAGAGGCTTGTCATCCTCATGTAATGTTTGTGTACGTCCCTTCTTTTCACTTGTAAAGACCCTCTGATGATTGTGAGATTACCTGAATCTTGTGTTATGGGCATATGGGTAGAATATGACAAACGCATCGGAAGGCAAGATACGATAGGATATTAGTTTTGTTGTCTTCTGTCTACATATTTGTCTTGCTGCAGAATATCAAATAAATAAAGTACTCACCTACCTACCTACATTCTACATACCTACAACCTACTGCTTAATAACTGCGCAACTTGAGTTCAGTTAAGAGAATACAGATGCAGAAGCTGTATTATTATTATGGTTTTTGTTTTTGTAATAAAGTGAAGTTGTGGTGATGGTGAGAAGTCGTTCAGTGAGAGAGAGCGGAGGGATGATGAGATGTCTTGTTCTTCTCAGTTCTACCGACTAATAAGGTAAATATCATTATACACTGTAGGATTTATTTATGATTGAGCAAAGAAGTGCAGTAAAAGTTCAGTAGTTTGAGTGGTAGTTGTCCCAATATAGCCACATGCCATACATATATGTTATACCTTGTTAATCGTAATGGTAATGGTCTCATGGTAATTTTACGGATTATGGCTCCATGGCATGACATGCACAGATGCATAGACAGGAATGAGAAATATTTGAGCATCTCTATCTCTCTCCCGTAACGTCTGTAATTGCGTAAATAATGTAAATATTAGAAACATTCTGGTTCTGGTTCTGGCCCTTCTCTATGGTTTATTGGTTATCTGTCTCTGCTCTCTCATCTTTGAGATGTCCTATGTTCTCCCAGTTCTGCTCCTTCATCTTTCTACCTACCCACTACTCTTCATGTTGCTCTTCCTTTTGGTACAGACAGGGCCGGATAATGCGGCCAGCGCAGGCAGCCCTCGCTGCCTGAATTTTCAAAAAACATGTAAATGAAATATTTTACACTTTTCAAAAACAGGCAAATACATTTTTTGTACATTTTAAAAACAGGCAAATACATTTTTTTATACATTTCAAAAACATGCAAATACATTTTTTCTCACATTTCAAAAACATGGAAATAAAATATTTTCCACTTTTCTCAAAAGATGTAAATAGAACATTGAGCACTTTTCTGAATCAAGTAAATAGATTTTATACTTTTCTAAAACACGTAAAAACAACATTTTGCTTTACTAAAGAAAATCATCAATATTATCAAAATGGTGGGTTTTGTATGGAAACAAATTGCTGCCTAAAAGTAATTCCTTCGTCCGGCCCTGGATACTGATGATGGTTTGTGATGCTCACCCGAAGCCGAAGCCCAAGACTGTGCTGTGGACAGATAGGAGAATGTATGAAAATGTAAAAATATTATGAAAATTGTAAATTTAAGGTTTGTTGGACGTTGGAGATGTTGTTGTATACGCCTCGCGCGGTTGCTGATCCTCTCCTCTGGGTTATCTTCATCTGGATCTGTTTTTATTACTGGCTATATTGAGGTTTCCTCACTTTGCTGGTACTGGTACTGGTGCTGGTCGCTCTGAACATACCTGCTGACGTCCCACAATTATTTATGATGGGGAGTCATGGCATGGATTCATGGCGAAGGAGTTGAGAAAATACATACAGCACACTATAAATACCAAGGCGAAGCGTGACGAAGGGAACAAGAAAATATGAATGGAATGTTGAAGATCATCCTCTTCCTCCTTCCCATAATCCCAAGTGCAGTATGGATTTATTTTATAGTATGTATAGTCATACCATGCAGGCGGTTCAGCATATACTTAAGACTGGAAGGTAGAATCTATTAACGAATTTAAGTTGTGCCGATCTTGTGCTATTATTATTATTATGAGGAAAAAATTTATAGATTCATGTTCACACCGAGAATTAATTAATTATTAATTTAATTGAATAATGGTTTGGTGCACAATTTCAATGCCAGGAGTTTCCTTCTACTGTGACCACACACACCACATGCCACAGCCTATCCGCCATCAGTAATAAATCAAGATTTTCACACAGCTATACTGTAATGTAGGTATACAGGTGCAGGTACCTATATTAGGTATATGCATAAAGTCTGTATAACTACGTCGTATGCATATAAAGTATTTATTTGCACGGAACTTCTTGAGGATAAGGATGGTGATAATTTATTATCTGCAGAGTGCTAAGTGCCCCTTTTTGTTTTTGTTTTTCTCTTAGCTTAACATCTTTACTGCTGCAGGTCTAATTGTCTAATCTTTACATTCTGCAATAAATCTCCCATAAATATTCGCTATAATGAGATAAGGATAATGAAATGATACATGGATATAAGATAGTGTCTCTTATGAATTCAATTAGATGCATGGTGGTGAGTTGTGAGCTTTTAACTCGACGATGGTATTTTTAGTTGTATGTACATGAAATAAAATTCGATTTAGTAGTGGTGATTTTAAGTTTGTAGAAGATAATTCCCTCCCGCGATCGATGCTGGACAAAATGAATAATAATTACATTCAAAATGCAAACTCGAAATTGAATGTTCTCAAAAACGCAAACTACAAAAATGTAGTTATAGGGAGGTGTAATATCATCAAGTAAATTTTACAAGTCACAAAAGTACAAAAATTGTCTTTATTATTGAACTATAGAATATATCTTATAAAAGTCTACGCAATGAAATGTTAAAGTTAGATTTAATTCGAGTAAATCGGCAATGATAATGCAAAAACAATTATGTTACACTTGTATAATATGTAGCTTAAATACTTGTTTTTTGTACAAATAAATACTACGCTTAAGATGTATCCAGAGATGCAGTGTAGTAATTTCGGTTTTTGACCAGGTTATTCCTGGGATCCGGAGTTGCTCGTCTCAGCATAAGGATGCACGTGAGCATCATCTCCTTGAACATGATCGACTAAAAATATAATAATACGCAATTAATTTTAATAACACACATGCCTGTTTAAAAGCTTTCCTAATATTTATTAACGGCTATGTTTTGTACACACACGGAACCAATAAACATTACGCTAAAATTAATGTATTGTTGTTTCTTTCTTAATAATTGTTTTACTCACAGCAGTCAAACTTTGCCTATTAAAATTGTAGTAATTATTTTAAAAGTAAATAATTTGGGCTTTAAACCAAAAGAAATATTATTGACTTACATTGATCTTGAACCTCGTCATCCGAGAAAATCATCCCGTGATGATCATGCCCATCCATGGCATGATGCTTCAGCTTCGCATTTTGATCATGGTTATGACCGTCTCCGAAGTAATGTTGAAAATCCCCAGCACCTCCCCCCAACGCCTCATCCTTTCCCAAAGGAATAGAAGCCACGAGAGAAACCACCAAAACTAAGCATACGAACAGAATGGCACTTGTTCTCACCATTTTGAATGTTGATTTTTTTTTGAATTACGAAAAAACTGTTACTGAAAATTTATGAAAAATAAGAAGAATTTCAAAAGCAGGAGGGATTCAAGAATAAGATTGAATTTGAAGACAACTTCGATTGTCGAACTGAATTTTCTGGCTGGAAATTCGTTGCCTTTTAAAGAAAACCTAGCGGAACCAGTATAACAGAATAATGGGACTGAATGCGGTTGAAAGTTGGAGTTGAAGGACTTTGATCTGGATATCGATAATGCCTAAGGGACCCTTAATCATGAGGAGTCATACGGTTGTTGAAAGATTATAGAAACAGAATGAGTCATGGAAAATGGAATGGACCACGGATAATAGAATGCTGTAAATGTAAAATCTGCCGTTGATGCGAGAAGACGAGTAAGTTTCCATTGGAAATTGGAACCGCAGTTCCAGTTCCCAGTTGATATTTTTATATTGGGATTTTGACAAGTTGAGTCATGCGGTATGTAGCAGCATATAGATGGAGTTCAATAAAAGAGGACAATTTCTAAATGGAAGCTTTACAGTCTTTATTTATTCCTGCTGAGGCCGTATAAATAACTTTTGAGACCTTCACTACACGCGGAATAAAACTAATCTGTAAATTTGATGTAAACAGTTAACAATGAATTGACCAGAGTACAACAAAGCATCGTTTGTTGAATACGCTCAAATAAAATGTTACATTTGAAGATGTGTCAGATTCAGTCAGTGTGAGAGACAGACAGAAGTAGTGTATCAGTGCTGGATTTTTTATGCGAGTAGAAAGTTTATCGTTTTATCGTGTTTACACCTAGAATTAATTAATGATTAATTGAATAATGGGTTGATGCACAATTTCAATGTCAGGTGTTTCATTCCACCGCACCGTGCCCACACACACGCCACGACCATATCCGCTAATTCGAATCAGTACATTAACTTTTTCTGCTGTAGAAGTATTCCTTTATAACATTACTAAGAAACACATCTCTCATCCAGAAAATCTCTAAATCTTCTCGATTCTTGGCCAAGAAAACAATAGTATGATCAACAAAAGATAAACTGCGGACAGAATCATGATTAAATTCTTAGAAAACTTGTGATTGATTGTAATCAAATAGAATAGTCTGTGATGCTCTTCGGCACCGGTACTGGTCTCCTCTCATGGTTGTGACTGTCTGTGATGGGTCAAAGACCATGAGAAAAAAATTCCATTCTTTAATTTGTTCCATATACTTTGTACGTACTTGTTTGAGGTTTGACAGGATGACTATTTACCTGACAAAGAAACAATGATGGACAAGGAGTGTGATGTAACCACTTTGATAATTGTAATTATAGATCATTAGGCAGGGCGCATGACATTTTCCTATTCACGAAAACCAAGGGGAGAACGCCACAAGTGTCGTTCAAATTAGAATTGGAAAATTTGAAAACATTATTCAACTGCGCTGGCTCTGGCACGTTTATTTTATTATACATACAGGTATGGCCCTGCCAATGTCTTTGCTTGAGGATTGAGAATCTGATAAAGTTAAAAAGTTTAATGTACTCAAAAAGAGAGGCAAAGTAATAGCTGCTGAGTCTATAGCTGACTGACTAGCGAGTTATGTCATTAAAGGATTTAAGTGGAAAGGAATTTTTAATATTTAATATTCGCATGCAAAATTAAGATTAAAACAAAGTGGAGAGATCGAATTTATAATTCATGGTGCATATGGAAGACCAGAGAGCAGCAGCAGCTCTCTCATTTTTGTGTACCGTGTATAATTATACTTGTATTACAGAAAGGGCCGGACGAACGAATTGATTTTGGGCAGCAATTTGTTTCCATACGAAAACTGCCATTTTTATTTTATTGATGGTTTTCTTTGGTAAAGCAAAATGTTGTATTTGCATGTTTTGGAAAAGTTCAAAATGTTCTTTTTACTTGACTCAGAAAAGTGCAAAATGTTCTATTTACATGTTTTTGAGAAAAGTGTGAAATGTTTTTGTGCATGTTTTAAAAATGTACCAAAAAACTTTATTTGAAGGTTTTTGAAAAGTCAAAATATTCTTTTTACATACTTTTTAAAACTGCAAAATGTTCTTTTTATATACTTTTTAAAACGGCAAAATGTTCTTTTTACATACTTTTTAAAACTGCAAAATGTTCTATTTACATGTTTTTTTGAAAATTCAAGCAGCGCTGGCCGCCCTATCCGGCCCTGATTATAGAGAGGAGAATGATATGGTAAAACTAAAACGAATACCTTCAGTAATGGCTCTGGCACGGCAGTATAATTAGAATAATAATTGCATCGTATGAAAATGAAAGGGAAGTACATACAACGTGGGGAGCTCTCTTCTGTTTCTGTTACGTTTAATTCTGTTATTATTCTGTGTTGTAGCTTTATATTGCTATTCTCTAGTTTAGTTCAGTTTAGTTTGGTTTCGTCGCCTTTGGTTTTGGATCTGGTCTCACTCTGCGACTCTCACATTGGCACGAACGCCGAACGAACGAGGAAGAAATAATGGCTGACGACGACCAACGACGACCTTACAAATATTGTAAATGTAATGTAATTACACTACACCACGATAGTGGAACTGCAGTGCAACCCACTATATCAAATTTCAAACTTCAAACTGTAACTTTACATCCAAATATATTGTAATATAACGAGAAGATCGTATGATTGGCCATGTACATGTCTATGTGCATTGTATATAGCTATATATATTTGATATCCCAGAATATATCATAACGTTAGGTAAATGTGTAGATAGACTATTTGTACTTAATTACAGCGTTAGTACTCCGTGCTCTGACACGAATAGGAACCGCGGCGTACATTACTGTCGAATAATTACAAGTAAATAGCAAATAGTATTATTACATAAGGATTCTATACACAGTATGTTCCCTCTGTACTCTATGTATCTCCCTATAATCTCGTTAAGATAAGTTAATGTATTGTAATAATTATTGTAATTATTCACTGCTTCTGATTCCGACTCAGAAATGAAATCAAATAAAGTGCAACAAATATACGTAGGTAATATAACTTATTTCTAAATTACCCATATCGTCTGTGAAGAACCAAAATGACCCATATCCAGTTTAAGCTTAAATCGAAATGAGCTATAATGTCATAAAAGCAAAGTGAGAAACATAAGTAAAATGTTAATTCAGAGTTTTTTAAAAGTGTTAAATGTTCTATTTACATGTTTTTCAAAGGGCTACAATGTTGTATTTACACGTTTTTAAAAAGTGTAAAATTTTCAGTTTACATGTTTTTGAAAAGTGCAAAATGTTCTAATTCCATGTACTTCAAAAGTGCAAAATGTTCAATGTAAATGCTTTGAAGACATTTTAATATTTTTGTAAATAGTGGATATTGTTTTTAACTAAAAATGGATATGGATCATTTTGGTTCTTCGCAGACGATATACATATCCCTTTATTACTATGGGTCATCGTAACTAATCAGAACCATGATGTAGTAGGGAGTGCTAGAGTAAAGTCTTACATATACTGATAGGCATATGGGACTAATAAGAAATTAACCAAAAATTAGGAATTACGAATTTTCTTGAAATTATAGAAGCGTATAATATTGAGTAGTACACCATAATAACTTTAATTTATTGTGACTATTCATATTTGGAGTGGATAGCGAATAAAATAAAAATTCATTTCTTAAATAAAAATAAACTTTACTCTGTGCCGTATGGAATATATAAATTACGTAATTCTATATTGCACGTTGATGTAATTAAGCACGGATATGTGTTCTTGTTGCAAATTATTATGACTTGTTGGCCCTTCTCGTTCTCTTGAATTTCTGCTGGTCTTGGTCATGGTGCTTGTCTATGTAGGTAGGCGCAGGTATGTAATTTGATGTGGGTGGAATAATTTTGTGGAAATATTATTAACCAAATAGGGTTGCGGATTTTGGCAACAAATAGTGTGTCCAAGTCCAAAGAATGTGTAAAACGAAACTGAGAAATTGTAACTTGTTGTGCACTTATAATATTATTAACATTAACCCTATCCTAAAAAGTTGCGCTCCACTCACGGATCCTAAATGAGGATTTTAATGACAAGAGTATAATGTAACTAATGCAAAAAAAATAGGAATAGGAGCTATACCGTATAGGTACATATTTAATTTTTGGTTCGTTTAATTCATAATGAACAAAGTCGAGATCTCGAGTGAACATGAATACATTATACCTCCACGTCCACTCAAAATTCGACTCCATCATTCGGCGCTTGTAATGTTTCAATTTTAATTTCAATCTGTGTATATGTAGCAGGTACTCTAAAACCCCAACAACTCCACAACAACACCTGGTCTAATTTCTGATTGCATGCTCTGCCGTTCCCGTTCCCGTTCAGTGCGGTATTAATATGGTAATCGTGAGCGTGATATGGTGTACATAGATATACTTGTAATAATTTTATGCTAGTTGTGTGATTATGATAATACATATATGCAAGCACACTCCTGATCTTTTCGTTGTTTGTATCTTGTATCTATCTCTGCTCTCTTACGTGTCGTTAGCTCGTGGAGATATTTATCATTAATTGAGCTGCCACAACTGCCACTCATGTCATATAACGCAATTCATATAGGTCCTCAATACAATACTGTATAATACTCAAATCCTGTTCACTCAGCTATTATTACAGATGACAAGTTATATGCATAAATACTTTGTATTGTGTGTCTGTCATTATGCTATACCTATATGTATATGTTATGCAGTGCATTTCAAAGTCAAAAATGATCGGCATTGAATATTTTATGTACATTCAACATTAAACAATATAAATTACTTTTGTGGTTGAAGCAATGCACTTTTTGATAAGAAATACTTTCAACTTGAACTACATTACAGTTACCAATTTACAATTATTTTTTTTAACCATCGCAGTACCATATATTACTTTTTACCTTCTTTGTTGTTATTATTAATACTTGCAACTATATGGACTGATATTTTATGAATTTGAAGTCAGGCCAAATAAGTATACTTAAAGGAGCCAAGTATTGTTTTTTACGCGTAGCCGCAACACAAATCATAATTCACAATCAAAAACTGTAAGAAAAAGAAATAAATTGTATAATAATTTATATATTCTTTCTGAATTAGTCTGAATTTATACATCGCCAGTGGCCAGTGCAGTGTCAAGCATTTTTTTCTTTGATTTTTGACAGTAGTATGATAATTACACTATTGATCAACTTACAATTTGTCATATGAATTTGTTAATATATGTCGTTTGTAAAAGATCAAAATGACCCACATCCATTTTTAGCTAAAAACAATATCCACTATCTACAAAAATATTCAAATATGTCTTGAGAGCATTTAAATAGAACATTTTGCACTATTCAAAAATATTTAAATACAACACTTTGCACCTTTTTAAAAACATGGAATTAGAACATTTTGCACCTTTTTAAAAACATGGAATTAGAACATTTTGCACATTTTTGAAAACATGGAATTAGAACATTTTGCACCTTTTCAAAAGCATGTAAATAGAGCATTTTACGCTTTTCAAAAACTCGTAATTAACATTTTACGCATGTTTCTCATTTTGTGTTTATGACATAGCTCATTTTGATTGTAGCTTAAATTGGACATGGATTCATTTTGGTTCTTCACAGACGGTATGTACATCGTGAGTAATGAATACAGTTTAGCATTTTGTGTAACAGTTACTAAATTTAAAAACAAACCACTTCTTTCACATTCCATAATACAATGTAACTCATTTAAACTGACTAATTTCTCTGTATTCATTCTCTTATTCATCTTGTTTTGGTTATATTTGGAAGTAATACAGATGAAAATGGTAATGAGTGGGCCATGACAATATTATATGCAAATCAATGTTCGTGCAAAAGTCGACACTGCAATGACTGCAAGTTACGATTTACAGTATGAATATGAAACAAATCAAGGAATAGTAATGGTGCGAGAAGGTGTGGCAAAAAAAAACGAAGAAGAAACATTTTTATAAAACTTCCCTCTACTGCACGTCTGGTCTGGTGTATGGGGTCTAATTTAGAACTAATTTCATAATTCGTGTTAATTCTAAAGGATCATCGCTATCTTGTTTTTGCAACGAGTTTAATGTTAGTTTGAAGACCTTTTTGATTTGATTATTAAGATTGACAGAATTCAAAAATAAAAAGTTTTATAAATTATTGTTTCCTCTGGTATTGTGGTATTCAGTTTGTTGTAATGCTTTACTACACAAGTCAGTCTTTGGATGTGCCTTCGTGCAGTAGGAATAGTTTCTATTAGTAATGACGTCATTGCATGTTGATTAGTAATCATTATGGTAATCTAAGCTTGTTTTTGTACAATGTTTTCCCTTTACCCTCCATTCCATATACTTTGTATGGAAATGGAAAATAAAATGGAGTGCTTTGTATTTTTGCATTTGCACCTACTTAGGGAAGATACACATGTTACGTTAGCAATTCTTTTGAAATTTTTGGACACACCCACCCCTATTGTCACCACCTAAAACTGCCACCCACCATAGTAGCTTACGTAATATGTGACTCTTCCCTGATAATGAAATTCGAATGACTTTTTTGTGCTATCCGGAGTCTGCGGGGTCAGGTCGAGTTTCCCTACTAATAACTTTGAGTTTGCTTAACCCTGAAAGTCTATAACCTACGACATGCCTCTATAAAGTCTGGTTTTAAAAAACGAAGACTCAACAAATACGTAATAAAAAGCACTAAAACAAAATGTAGCTACACCCGCCAGCAATTAACCAATCTATTGGCAATTAAATTCCAAGTATATGACAGACATTTCAATGTTTCGCTTTTGGATTTAATAATTGATAACTGTAGATTTCAGGAAACCACACAAAGTAAAGTGGCTTAAATTCCATTATTCTATAGGAAAATGAAATAAACAAAAACAATAATTAATTAATGATAGTAAAAAAAACAAAGGTTACCTTTAAAATGGTGTATCAAAGGCTACACGTTGGGTATTTCCAAACTTAACCAAATTATGTACATACATGGTTTACAATAATAAAATCTAACTATAATACCTTGTGCTTAAAGGATTAAAGATTGCATCTCGCTCTCGTTACGATTATTTTTCAAATGTCATGCTTGTATTTTTTGTATTTGGATTCAATGGTTATTTTGTTGTTGCTCTGCAAGGGGAGTGAGTAATGCTGAATATACGCAGCCAGAGATCAATCGAGAATCGAGCTGAGGTTGTCATTGTTGAGCACGAGAGTTGTTTGATGAAATGACGCGAGATTAATTATTTTTTTAAATGTAATAAAATAAACGACTATCGTAAATGTTGAGAGTTGAGGGAGACGATTATTATTTTGAATATTTGAGACGATGGTGATGGACTTGAATAGGACGATGCGGTGTGGATTGTAGATGCAAAAAACATGATTTCGTTTGGGGATTAACCTTGTAAAATTTGTGTGTGGATCATACAATGACTATGACCTAAAATTATGCTTATGTGTGTTGAAATGTCAGATAAGGAAAAGCTGTCCATAAATATAAGTATGTACTTACAAATGAATCTTAAATTGCACTGGCATTTTTACGTATGTACAAAATAAAATGTGCCTATATGGGATCGTCCACAAATGACATCACGTATAGGGTCAGTGGGTGTACTTGAATACTGATGACATCCCATGTTAAAGATACCCCATTTACGCAATGGTTAAGCTGATGACAGGGGACTCATAGATCCTATAGAAATGGGGATATTTCCATGAGATCATTTATGGACTTGGATTATTAGGTAAACTTACACTTACAAATCTGAGTTCACGAGAATTTCAACAAGGGGTAATTCGTACTCGTCGTAGACGTAATAATGTAAATAGATTTACATAAAGTGTCATTCTCGGATCTGCCAATCTGTTCCCAGTCTCTGTGTGTGTACTAGTCACATTATGCATGATGAATTAGGCAGTGCCAGTTGATCTAATCACCAAAACGCATGGGGTTATTTACATAAAAGTGAGTATAGTACATCTTGTCTGACTTGTATCCGTAATAATTACATAATGTCTTCATATCTTATCATTCCATTCAAATAGTTTCACGTACACAATTCTCCATGAGCCGTTCCACATATATTTATAATAGACATCGCTTTTGGGAGCTCTGTGGGAACAGAGCATATTGGCATAGTATGCCTCTTCGACAAATGATCAGTTTAAGTATGGCTGCACAAATCTCAAGACAAATATTCGACTCCAGTGTAACATCATGTGTGACGTCAATGGGAAAACGATGAAAGTTTTTAAGAACTTAAACCACAAATAAAAAGACTAAAAAATAATGATACCTTTACTCCAACACCAACACCAATCTGGACATCGTGTTCAAAAAATCTCTAAAAAAAATACAACTTTATTACTAGACTGGAGGACTAGACATAAATATTGATCTACTTTTCTAATATTAGGATTGAAATTAATCTGCAGATCATACATATATTTCAAATGTATGAAAAGCATATGAAGGGGGAGGGAGGTGAGCGAGCGGTAGAGCCTACTTAAGTAATTCGTATATACACATAATTTGGCAATGACAGGCTATTTATATGTATTATGTATCGACACAGTCGTCTTTATTTCACGTGTAGAGGTTGGGCCCGCTCCACCTCCACCCTAACGTTTTAGGCCATACGTCATAGTATGGACATGCACTATTATAATATTATGAACTTGAAAAATATAACCATGATGCGGATGCAAAAATAAATTTGTAATTACTAATATTAATTGGATATCAAGACATGAGCATGATTAACCATCAAATAAACTACAAACTGAAGTTAAGTAGCTATTAGTGTACGTTTAACGATAAAATATCTCTGGATTTATTACTGTAAATAGCAATAATTGTAAACTTTAACTTATGCAAGTTTATCTGTTCCAATCCAATGCAAAATAAAAAATCATTCGAGTGAATTATCCTTATCCAAATTGCAGATTCCGCAAGTAGTAAAATCAAAGTCAAACGTGACGCAACTCCCACCCCTCGCCTTCGCTGTCCTGTCGTTCATTTCTCCTTACTTTGTTCAGTTAAAATTTACGACAGACGATTATTCTGATAAGGATGCTTTCTTAGCTTTGTTTAACTTTTTTCTAGCTTCCTTATTTTTTTTCTTACTTCCTTTCCCGGAGGGTGCACTCTCACTCTCCTCTACCTCTACTTCTACAGCAGCTGCTTCTTCCTCTTCCCCATCTTTATCCTGTTTTCTTTGAGCTGGAATCGAATTACTAAACTTTTTTAATTTTGCAACAAAAAATCCATCCATATTATGAGTATGAGGATAAAATCTTCTTGTTAGATTCAAGGTTGGGTGGAATCTGCAAAATACAAATTGACCATTTCATGAAGGATAGTTTACGTAAGTTAAATTAAAGGAAGGCTTTCGTTTCTTTATATATAGGAAAACATCATCAGGCAAATTCATCGTCGCTGACATCAACTATTTAAACTATTCTAACAAACCTTTTTTCCTGAAATCTAGTGAATCCAGGTGTTCCAAAGTCAATCCCAGCTGGAACTAGTCTCACATTTCTTTTGGATAATGCGTAGTTAATTACGGCTTCATTTTCGTCAGGCTAAAGGAACACACGCATTAGAGAAAGAACAATAGTGTTAATTTTTTTGAACTAAAAATAAGAAAGATCACTGCTGAAACAGTCAACACTGAGAATTCATAATAGTAAAATAGAATTTCCGCCCTGACAAATGACAACAAATTTCGATTGTACTCACCAAAACAGAACAAGTTGAATATACCAAAATTCCTCCAGTTGTTGATTCAGCATCCAAGCAATCGATGGCAGTTATAATAAGTTCTTTTTGTTTAGTTGCATTCCTTTGAATGTCTATCGAATCTCGCTGAGTTTTAGTTGATGAATCCTTGGATATAACTCCAGTACCTGAGCACGGCGCATCCAGGATGATACGATCAAAACCTTTAATAATTTCCCCAATTTTTCTAGCATCGTAACAACTAATGATGGAATTTTTAACACCCATACGATGAAAATTTCCAATGATTGACTTTGTCCTGTCCTTATTAAATTCATTCGCAAACAAAACTCCCGTATTTTTCATAAGAGCGGCTAGAAGTAAAGATTTAAACATTATTAGGAATAAAACTATATAATAATCCTCAACACAGCAAGCAAACTTGAGAGATGCAAATAGCAAGGAGTCAGACCATATACAAATTTTTGTTACTAAATGATTCTTGGGGGTCAAGTTATTACCTATATGAGTTGATTTTCCTCCTGGGGCACAGCACATGTCCAGAATACGCTCATTTTCTTGTGGAGCCAACGCCATGACAGGAAGAAAACTAGCAGCTCCTTGAATCATATATTGGCCCGATAAATATTCTGGTGTAGCTCCAATTGGAACCTGAGCTGAGTAAATGACCAAACCAACTTTGGACCATTTCCCAACAGGATCTAAATTAACTCCTCTGGAAATCAATGCTTGGGCAAGTTCCTTCCTTCTTGTTTTAAGTGTGTTAGTTCGAATTGTTAAAGGACGAGGAGCCTCATTAGCATCTAACGCATCCAATAATTCACCCAGAGGGAAGATTTGTATTAGACGATCCATCAGAAATGAATTGTAACCGTAATAATAACACAAGTCTCTATGAAGAAGTTCCGTATATTCTGACCGTGACCTAATGGAATTAATGTTACAAGTACCATTAGTAATCAAAATAATAGCCATGGTCTTAAAAATCTTGGATAAACTGCAACAAAATCCAAATTCAGGCGCTTACCTTCCATCTGCTTTTCGGTTTTTAAAATCAAGAAGGGTTGCAATAACTTCGCGGATGCGATGCTCAAGAAGGGAACGATCATGAAGCTCTTCAGAATCCGGTTCAGGAAACTCAAATTTCTCGCCATCATTAGCCTGAGATACCAATTCAGCATCAGCTAATTCCCTAAAAACATTTATGGAAACCATTTTTAATAATTATTGGAGTGCACAGCAGGCACAGCTGGCAATGGGCATTGCCAGTTGGGACATGATGGAAAACTGCATGTGCCTTGAGAGTAATGATGACTTACTGATCAACTTTAGCTTGTTTAATAAGCTTGGCTGCCTTTTTCTCAAATGGCAATAAATCCGACTCCTCATCATTTTTGACTTCGGCATCTGATTCGTCGTCACTGCCATCCTCGTCCGAGGATTTTTGCACATCAAATTCATCATCAGGAGCTTCGTCGTCGCTATCAGAAACATTCGGTAATTCCATCCCTTCGTCCTCCTCCTCACTTCCAGACACTTCTGGAACTTCCACATCTTCTTCATCGTCGTCATCGTCACTACCTTCAAAACTAGCGTCTTCGTCTGGGGATACTGAAGACAATTTAGTTTTACGTGTCGGTTTTACGAGGGCAATTTTTGGAGAATTCGTCGCTCCTTTATTGCCCTTGCCCTTATTAAACTGTAACCATTCCGAAGGCTCCTTTTCTTTTGTTGACAACTTTCCTCTCTTACTTTTGTGTTCTTCCACGGTGTTTTGAGGCTGAGGACGCTTTTTAGGCTTGCGCTTTTTAGCTTGATCTTCTGAAATTAGGAACATTCACCAAAACATTACAACAATGCATTCAGAAACAATACATTTGATTTGAAATAAAACCTTCGCATATACATAAATAATAAAGAATAATCGTTATGGGATTATGCAGCTGATGCATGCTTGTATGGCTACTTGAGTACAAATACTAGTGGATAGGGATGACTTAATGTGAGACTTTAAATTTATGGCTTTTTGCCTTTTATTATTAAACAGCTCATCAATACGAGAAAAAGCCACTAGACAGTAATATTATTATGTCCGGTTGCAGCTCCTAAATCTGAAATCCCATTTGGATATGAGCACCGAATAGCCAGTAATAAGTCTAGCTTAAACTATGAACTAGTGTTGTAATTTGTGCACAATGTTAGTTTGTTCTTGATTTTCTTATGGGATTTAACATTGGAAAATGTTGAAGAACAATTGTGCACAATCACAAATTGTTCTCCTATTATGTTAAATCAAATCCCATAAGGGAAAAGAACAATTGTTAACAAATTACAACACTACTATGAACTAGCTTTAATTATTATAAAATTCTCAGCTATAAAATCCGTCATATCATTGCTGTCAGCTGTAGAATACCAGGCCGAAGAGTAATTTATCTAACTTAGGTCATACGTAAAATTGATAATAAATTAAATATGAACGAGTAAATATCACCTTGTAAAATCACATAACTTCAACTTATTTATTTTCTGCATATAACTGTAGTTATCATAATTTTATTATTTAAAAACAATACCTTCTAGAAGTTTTGGGAACGTTGGCTCCTTCTGCTTCTTCGATTTCCTCCCTGGACCTTTTTTCGGTTTTTCAGCCCAGTCCACTTTTCGGCCCATGACTGTTTCTTCTTTAGTCAGGTAATAAAACCAAAGTAACAATCAAAAAATCAAAGCTCACACCACTAAAGATTAGATTTAAGAGGAATATTCAATAATCACTGATGACTGATTTGACTGACGAACACCCAAAAACTCCGCTAACTTATGCAGGAAAGCAAGTTAGCATGGTACAATGATTTCTCCTTCTACTATAACGCTCCAGTCAAGGCAAATAGAATCATAAGGTACAGTCAATCGACTTGGGGGTCGGTTTCGACGGCGCCCCTCGTTTTTGACGTCATCTGGCAGCCAGAAATTTCTGCCGTAATATAAATCCACACAGAACACATCAACTTCAACAGGTCAAAGGTCGGGCAAATATGGGCCAATATTATTGAACTAGGTGTCAAATGAAAGAGCACAAAACATGGTTCACTAGTGTGAAAATAGCACTGGGATTAGTTTCGGAAATTTTGAGGTAGACAGATTTTAAAATTTAAGAAAAAGCTAATGCCGAGCTTATGGAGTATACAAACTTCGCGCCAACTTTTTCTTCCACCTCACCACCAAAAACTCCCTCTCAAACTTTACCATTGCGATTGACTGTACCTTATTATTCTACTTGCCTTGCGCTCCAGTATTTTAATAAAGACATGCTTCCAAACTTACAAATGAACACACCATGTGGGAAACATTCGAACTTTCCCACGTAATACCGCTTTATGCTCTCATTCAAAATGATTCAATGATTTCTTCTGCCAGTCCATAAAAGGGGTCGTCCATAAATAATGTAATTCAAATATCTCCATTTCTTTTAAGACCCCATGACCCCTCTGTCATCTGCTTAACCATTTCGTGAATGGCTATCTTTAACATGGGACGTCATCAATATCCAAGTAGCCCCATGAACGCTCCACTTGACATCATTTACGAACAACCCCCAGAGGTAAATGCTTTCAAAATCAAAAGAAAATGAAATGACATAATGACAATAATGAAATGATGAATAGGTATAGGTCAATAGTCAATAGGTCTCTAAAATTAATTAAGCATAAATTCAAAATACGCATACGATTACTATTATTAACCATTACATATTATTAAGTAAGGAAGAGTAAGTTGCATTTCTTTATTTAAAAGGAATTGAAGGAATTCCAACGAGTATATTTTTCAAAAATGTTTAAAGCTCAAAGAAGATGATGATGATGACTCCATTTTATTAAAGCAATTTCAACTTTTTTAAACTATTGAAATATTTTAAGCAGACTTAAAAAATCAGGTAAAAAATATTTGATTAACATTGCGACTATTTAAGATTATTATCTATTTAAGCTATAAAATAAAGAAAAAAGTAGCAGCACACTAGTGTTGTGACTTGTTAACAATTGTTCTTTTGCCTTATGGGATTTAACATAGGAGAACAATGATTGTGCACAATTGTTCTTCAACATTTTTCAATGTTAAATCCCATAAGAAAATCAAGAACAAACTAACATTGTGCACAAGTCACAACACTACAGCACACGTAGGTAAGTATAGGGCGGAGACTGGTCCCAAACTTGCCGTACAAAGTTGCAAATTGTACCAAACGACGCAGGATGACGCCAGGAAGACAGTTAAAGGGTACACTATTACTAAAGGCTGAAGTATATGAAATATTTTTAAAATGTTACAAAAGAGTTTATTTATTAATACTAGGTTAGGAGTAACCTGCCATGTAAGTTATTATTATTTCTCCTTCATAATTTATTATGTTATTAAAATGAACCCACCCAACATAAATTCACCATTTTAAAACTCCTTTGACTAGTAGATTACGATTCAACCCTCAAAAGTAAACATTTCAATTATCTATTACGTCATTTTTGAGTTTTTCGATTTGTTTTTGCAAAAACTATTCCATCTCGAGCTTACCGGTCCCAATAACTAAATTCTACTCGTCATTGTATTCATAATGTGTATTGCACGTACGTGGCCATTTGAAGTGCGTGCCTATGAAATATTTTAAGTTTTTGATTTGGTGGGAAATTCAAACACCAATTTCCATTTAAAGTCGCTTCAAAAATGGTTTTTGATGCGAAGCAAAAAACAAGGGGCGAAATCAGCTACACGACTACGAGGTGTCATCATCGCCACGAGCTTCTTCAGCACCCATTTTTGTGACTTGCTAATAAATTCCGCTTAATATTACCATACGCCCGCGTCTTGAGTTTCTCATAACTGGAGATCGCCTCGGCTCCCATGGAAATCCCAGCTTTGGCAGTAGTTCAGTCCTTTAATTTTAATGAACATACCGATCAGCTGATTACCGTAACGATGCATAGTATAAATGTAATTAGAAACACATTTTAAGGAGAAATACATAAAACATGTCGCGGCTTAGCAATAAGATTCTCGATATGCATATCGTCAGTGAAGAACCAAAATGGTCCATTTCTAAATTAAGCTACAATTAAAATGAAATGTGTCCAAAAACACATTAAATGAGATAGAATGTAACGCGTACTAAGCTAATTACTAGTTTAAAAAAAGCGGGAAATATACAATTTTACAAGTTTTTGCAAAGTGCAAAATATTATACCAATGTTTTTAAAAAGTGCAAAATATTATATAAATGTTTTTAAAAAGTGCAAAATATTATATAAATGTTTTTAAAAGGTGCAAAATATTATATCAATGTTTTTAAAAAGTGCAAAATATTATATCAATGTTTTTAAAAAGTGCAAAATATTATATCAATGTTTTTAAAACGTGCAAAATATTATATCAATGTTTTTAAAAAGTCCAAAATATTCTATTTAATTTTTTTCGAAAATAGAAAAATATTCTATTTAAATTTTTTTCGAAAATAGAAAAATATTCTATTTAAATTTTTTTCTAAAATAGAAAAATATTCTATTTACCGTATTTCCTCTAATAGTACTCGGGTCTCTATTAGAACGCAGGAGGGAGTTTGGTATGCTTTAACATTACGTGTCTCTAATACAACGCGGGGGGTAGACCTCCGAATTTTTAAACAGCGCGGGTAACGAGAGAACGACCTTGGGTATTAGGGGATACACGGTAAACTTTTTTTAAAAGCGCAAAATGTTTGATTTAAATTTTTTTTAAAGTACGAAGTATTCTATTTAAACGTTTTTAAAAAGCCCAACATGTTCTATTTACAAGTTTTTGAAAAGTGTAAAATATTCCTTTGTCATATTTTTTAGATCAAGATATTTAATTTGTTTGTATGCATTTTATTTTTAGCTAAAAATAGAAATAGTTAAGTCATTTTGAGTCTTCACTGGCGATATGTACCAAGCATCTTAGTACTAATAAGCCACCATGGATTTGGATTTGGATATTTTCTTCTAATAATTACCTCTGGTTCGGGTCATAACTTATATACATGAGAATTCGGAAGGATTCCTCCGGACTTAGAATTTCTTTGGGAACGACTTTCATAGCAAATTCTTGGGCGCTCATCAATGGGAACCTTACGTGGGGCAGAATATTGATGAGGACTCTTCTCTGATCAGTAGGATTTGGCGACTCAGGCTTCCCGAGTTCAGTATGCGACCAGCTGAAAATAAAAAATTGTCCCTAAAGCATCACAATTATTGCTTAACCATTTAAATTACTATATATTATGTACTAAATTGTAGTTTACAACTTTATTGTGGGGCATGAGTTTCCGCAGAAGACCCATTTTGCCCATTTTCTGTACCATAGCAAAGCATTGAAGAGATCCAGCTCGTTAATGACAAGATCATCTCGCTGAATTAATTCTATGAGAGAATCCTCATCCATTAGGTGGAAACTGGGATCTACGACGAGTTTTGAGAATTCCCTGGCAAACAAATAAAAACAGTAGCACTACAAAATATTTTAGTTTTAATCGTTAATCATGTGGAGTATTGGAAGTTATTTAGAAATTACAATCCCCATCAGGGGGAATAGTTATTAGCAAGTATTATATGATATTTGGAATATTTATTATGTACTTTGACATGAGATCTGCAGCCCTTTGCTTGAGGGAGGTTAAACCGAATCGTCCAGCTGTCTGATGGACCTCAATCATATCCGTGAGTGGAATTTCCGTTTGCATAAGCTGCTCGCATCTCTCCAACAGAGGGGTCACCAGGTATTTATCCGCCACGGGGAGAATCGGAATTGCTTCCTGTATTTTCTTTGTAAATATGTCAGCATATATAAACTAAAACGGACAAAAGGAAAATAAATTCCTATAGCTTATAGAAACACCAATATGGCGACATTTAACTTTCACACTTAATCTAGTTTTTTTTAAAACAGGAATATATTTGAATTTCCTTGAAGTCTAAAGTTCAAATTATGACCGGTGCCGGCAACTTGCTGTCAATATAAATATGTACCGTAAAGCTTCAAATAACTCCCCCCGGGAGTTAGCTCAAACTTTGCTTTAAACTCTGGGAGTTACAAGGGACCCGGGAGTTAAAGAAAATTTGTATGAAAGTTTTATGAAAATTTATAATAGTTAAGTGACTTAAATAAAACAAATTTTTTTTTCAAATTACATTTTTATTCGTTAATGGATAAGTTAGGTAGGTACCTACTTAGGTATTTAATCAGAATCTGTAAACACGCTCGCGTTCTCATTTTCATCCTCAGTACTAGGACTGCGTTACAAAAACAAAATTAAAAAAAACAAATATCGCTTCTACTTACTTAATTTGCTTTCTTGTTTCCTCAAATCTCTTATAGTTTTAGTACAAACTTGAAATTTCTTGGCAGCTTTTTCGGTGGAGTTCTTTTTAGCGTACGATATTGCTGCTAACTTTTTTCCAATTGGATAATTGGAAACGATCGAATCTTTTTACTTTCCATTTTAATTTAACTTAGGTTAAGATCAAAGTTAAAAAAAAACCACTAGACTGCCTGCCTATGATAATAATGATCTGCACGTAGGTACTGTACTGGTGACTGGTGTAAACGTTGAACCAAGTTTTTAAATTTTAGCGCTTATTTTAACAAAATAAATTTTATTTTTGTTTCATGGCGCCGATGGCGCCGTGGTGAACAAGGAAAAATGCAATGGATTATTATGCATCCATTATAAGACTATTGAAACCCCGCCAACCCCGGGAGTTACTAGGGAGACTAGGGACCCCGGGAGTTGATAGAGACTCCGGGAGTTGATAGAGACCACGGGAGTTGATAGAGACTCCGGGAGTTGATAGAGACTCCGGGAGTTGATAAAGACCCCGGGAGTTGATAGAGGCCCCGGGAGTTAGCTCAAAACTTTGAGTCAAACCCCGGGAGTTACAAGGGACCCGGGAGTTGATAGGGACCCGGGAGTTATTTGAAGCTTACATATAAATCGTCTATGAAGAATCAAAATGACACATATCAGTTTTAGCTAAAAACAAAATGCACTATCTACAAAAATAAATTTAAATTTCATGATCATGAAAACATGCAAATTGAAAAATTTGCGCTTTTCAAAAAAATGGTTAATAGCACATTTTGCACTTTTCAAAACATGTCAATATAACATTAAGTACTTTTCAAAACATGAAAATAAAACATTTTGCACTTCTCAAAAACTCCTAGTTACCATTTTACGCATCTATCTCATTTAGTGTGTTTTGTTGTTGACATAGTTCATTTTAATTGTAGCCTAAATTGGATATGAACCATTTGGATTTTTCACTCACTAATATAAAAAAGGGTCGTCTGTACATGATGCCATTGAAATATTTACATTTCTAGGACCCTGGGGCCCCCCTGTCATCAACTTAACCATTGCGCAAATGACTATCTTTTGTCATCATCAGTATCCAAACAGACCTATTAACCCTACCCATGACATCATTTATGGACGACCAGGACGATCCCTAACCTATATGTACATCATTGGAGCTGTCATTCCGAGTATATAATGTAAAAATATCCAAAAAATTGGCAGTATAGCTCTAATTGTAAGTGTAGCAGCTTTTGAGGGAAAAGTCATTATTTCCAGAAAATAGCCAATGGAATTAATTCACCTTGAGAAGCTGACGAAAGACTGAAGGCTCAACATCTGGCTCTTCAATGACTAGAATCCCTTCAAGGGCTGGTAGCGTTTGCCAGCGTTCGGAGAACATGGCTTCAAAGACGGGTGAGCGCGCTCTGAGAAATATTTGATGACAGGAAATCCTCACCTTGGACTCTCCAACAACGAAAACCACATCACAATTTTTTTCACTCGTGAGTAAATCCAAATGACACTCTGCCGCTGTTGCACTATTCATATTAAAACTACTATTAAAATGAAACAATTTAAAAAAAAAATTTTTATAGCTTTTGATTTTTTAATAGGATATATAGATGTTATAAGGTCAACGAATAGAATTTTTCTTTTGCCAGTTTTTCGTAAAGCTTTACTAATTAATCGTGGGTTATGAAAGGGATTGACATAAAGTGACTAAATGAATTTTCAGCTTTGTTTTATAATGGCCATGTCGTTGCGCCTGGTTATTGATCCTACCTTGAAATTATAAAACTGTGGTACATATAATAACTAGGCATTATGCATAATAATTTGTGGTTTGTGGTCAAAAAATATAGATAACAATAATTAATTTTTATCTGCATTTGTGACAAACATGCAAAATATCGAATATCTTGCTTAAAAAGTAAAAAGTTTTAGTGTGGTACAAATTCTATAGGATATCATTTCTCACGTGTGACGCATGATGGAAAATCAGGCCCTACCTACTGCGACTGCATGTGGCTGATAAAGCTGAAACTGATATGGATATGATTGGTATTTTAATGAATCTATGTACATATCAAGATTCTGGATAATGTTTTTTATGGATTTACGGCAGATGTTAATTAAAGGTGTTTTCTCGCACCTTTCCACATTTTTTATCTCACTTCAATTTTTATTGCTGATACTTCCTAATTTATTGATAAATATGATATGAAATTTTAAAAAATTGGTTCCTGTGTTAAGGTTAAGGTCAAGGTCAGCTATGTGGACAATGGACAATGGACTCATACCAAATTACTATAGTTGCATTAAATTGCAGAGCATTAGTTGCTTAAATAGTGTTGACCATTAAAAAGGTGTTACGAATTATAACACTATGAACGATACGCTTGACCGATTTCAACGAGCGACGACATATCGATTGAAGAATCAAAGTGACCCAAATCCATTTTTAGCTAAATAAGAAATTCATTATCTACAAAAAAAGAGCATAATAATATGATCATAAAAGCTTGCAAATAGAAAATTGAACCTTTTAAAACGTTTTAATAAGTTAATAGAACATTTTAGTTTTCAAAAAGATGTAAATACAAAATTTTAGTTTTAAAAACTGATGTAGATAAGTAAATAGAATACTTTACGCTTTTCAAAACGACGTAAATAAAAATTTTCGTACTTTTATAAATCTTGTAATTAACAATTTACTTAGCAATATATTTTTTAGTGTTTTTAAGATTGGGAGTGGGTCATTGTGATTCTTCACCGACGATATCATTTTAAAACTATTCAAAAAAGAAAAATACGGTCTTTTATGTTTTAACCTTTGACCTATGCATCACTTTTTCAACTTTTGCATGCACCACGTTTAGATCATATTACAAAATTTAATATTTGAATTTCATAAGCAATTGCTGACTGCTGCCATGACCATCTAAAATAAATAGGTGCCCACCTGTATGGTGGTATGCCTCTGGTTTATAATTAATCCTCATTTCTATGTCCAAAACGCATCTGTTTTACAAAGAAAAGAAGGAAGATGCATATAGTGTGGTTGCCCAGTACTGACTGTGCTTATGGATGTGATATGGCTGAAGGTACAAATGATAGGAGTGATTTACTCAGTCTCAATTCCTTTGGGGTGCCAAAAAATTCCAGTGAACTCGGAAATTGTTTGACTCGTCAGCCGCATCACAGTATAGCTGCTGACCTGCTGACAGCTCACTCAAACTCTCATCTCTGAAATAGTGAAATAGTGACTCTCACGACTGTCGATTGAACGGGAATGGATGACGTGAGTTTGAATTATAGTTTAATATGTATTTAGCTTTCGTACATACATGCCTACTATGCACATACACAGAACTACTCAAGTAGTTAGTCGCACAGCAGATTTCTTTGTAAGTTATTATTATGGTTCAATTGGCGTTGTTCGAGTGTTGGAAATTTCATCGGCATGTCGACTCGTCAGGGTCGGAAATGTCGAGTGAGACTGAAAAGTGGAAAGAACGAATTTATTGTTGTTTTCCGGTTTCTAGCCTTCCTTTATTCTTCACTTTAAGTGAAGATTGGAACTTGGAACTTTCCGTGGCGGTTGAAAAAACTGAGAAAGTTAAAAAATTTTAAACTCTTTTCATTTTTCCTGACGCGCTGCCCGCGCTAAGGCAGAGAATTGCGTTATACAGTTACGGTAAGCGATGCTGTAAAGTATTCGCCGGAGGCTGTTTAGTCCGTAGTATATTGTGGAGAGGATTCGTGAATATTTGAAGATGCTCAGTTTTCGAAGAAACGCTTCTTCTGATATCCGAAGTCCGTATCTATGTGTCTTTTACTTTTACATAATAATATTATAGGCATCCCTGTAAAATATGTGAAGTTTGGGTTTGGATTTGGATTTGGTTTTTTGGAATTAGAGTTGTGGAGCGTGTGTGGACGCGTTAGTATTTTTGTGAGTCACGCTACGTAACGTAGGTAGATATGTAAAGTACCTCGAGTAGATATAAGTGGATATCGATATCAAGGGGAGCGTAGTGGTGTGCAGAGAGTAGAGAGGAGATATATTGGGATGGAGATGAAGTGAGAAGTGGATGAGGGTAATCTGTTCAGCGTCAAATCACACCTTAATCTGCCTAAATTTAGCTTGACTTCACTTGGCTTTCGCTTGGACTTTTGGACAGGTTCACATTCACTCCAAGGAGATGAGAGTCTCCCATTGATGCCTTCCGATTCGGATGTACGATGTTGATGCCGATGCTGATACCGATACCGATACCGATGTGGATGTGAACGTTTGTAAAGTTGTGAGTTGTAAGGTGAATCGGAAAAATCCAGGAGGATCCCTCCTCCTAATCCTGAGTATGCTGCTGGCTAGTGAGGTCCAAACTTCAAACACGCAAAAAAAAATTGTAAAGGAATTACACTCAGGGATATCTATCCTACGGATTACGGATTACAGATGACGGAGCATAGCTAATTAAATCCGCTAGAAAATCAGGTGGACAATTGACATACAGAATTTTTTAAGTCCGATTTCGATGACAGTCTTTCTTCCAAACTCCGTGATTCGTTTCAGTTTTCGTTAAACATTTATTTTTGAGGAGGGTTGTTCGTAGAGTTTAGTATTTAGAATTTTCATTTCGTCGTATTCGTCTGAAGCTATATATAATGCTTGTGCTAGGATGTGACGCCGCACAGCAATCCATGGGATCCCCCTGTCTTAAAACCGATGACTATATATGTAGGTACTATGTTTCCACGAATTTTGATAGAATAAAGTTAAAAACATATGAATATGAGAGGGTGTTGGGATGACACTGTCGTATGGTTGTGGTGCTATAGATATATTTGAATTTGTATTTCTACTGGAGATACATATGCCTTGTAGTAAATTGTGTGATGGGGTTGGGGCTTGAATTTTTTATTATGTGTATAGTCAATGGTGTAGTCTGTAGACCAGGGCATATTTTTGGAGAAGATGTGAGTGACTGGTCTTTAGTGAGCGTAGGCTCTTTTCCTTTCTTTGGGGTCCCTATGCTGGTACTGGTACTGGTAGTTGGTTGGTGTGCCACCCAAAAGAAAAACTTGATTGTAACACAAGCCAGATCACCTTCCTTAAAAAACTCTTTTTCCTCTGAATCTCTGAAACTCATGTGAGAGATGAAGACGAAGACGAAAATGAAAATGAAAGTCTCGTCGGGATGGGATCTCCTATATCTCCGGTCCTATAGCTTCTACAGTCTATGTCTATATAGTTTTGCCCAGTTCTCAATACTCATCCCCTTCCACACATATGCACTACTACTACTACACCCCACCCCACTACATAAATCAAACGAATTTCTGTAGCCCTATGCATGAACCCCCACTAATTTTTTTTACTACTTACGATTAGTTAGCCCCTCTTGGCTCTTGTACTTTTTTAATCGTCGAGATCAATGCATTTTTTGTTTTCTGCTTCAGCTTTATGTATGCTTTACAGATGAGTTAGATTTAGAATTATCTGCAGTAGTGTCTGGAGTCTTACGGATCAATCACTTAATTTCCATGCTCAGCTTGTCAATGGAAGAAGGAGAAAAAAATCTAATTGAATCCTAATCACATGATATTAATGGCAATGGCTTATGGTTGTATGGTATCTTCTACTTCGGTGGTGTGTTACTTAATCCAGCCCCAGTCTACCTTTAAATGGATATCTGTATCAATTTCCGCCATATTATATGACCAATGGTCGATTATCATCATGTATTCTTGTTATTCTCATTATCCCCTCCCAAAAAAGTTATTCTCTTGCACGTTAAACATAAAACAACTCGTTGAAAATTTAAAATTGTTGCTGGTTTTAATTTTGGAGTCCCCTTATACAGAAATTCATAGTAAAAGAATGATATTATGACACAAGCCTGATGTGGATGTCCATGTGATATTATTACTGGGAGTTGTTGGGATCTCGAGAAATCCTTAAGAAATAAGAAAAGGCAGGGCCGGATAATGCGGCCAGTGCAGGCAGCCCCCGCTGCTTGAATTTTCAAGAAACATTTAAATGGAACATTTTGCAGTTTTCAAACATATATAAAAAGAATATTTTGACTTTTCCAAAACATGCAAAATAATTTTTTTGTCATTTAAAAAACGTGGAAATAAAACATTTTCCACTTTTCGCAAAACACGTAAATAGAACGTTATGGACTTTTATGAATCAAGTAAAAACAACATTTTTAACTTTTCTTAAACTTGTAAATACAACATTTTGCTTTAAAAAAGAAAACCATCAATAAAATCAAAATTGTGGTTTTTGTATGGAAACAAATTCCTGCCTAAAACTAATTCCTTCGTCCGGCCCTAAGAAAAGGATCAAATTGAATTTGAGATTGAGTAGAGATATAGGGATGTATGGGTGTAAGGAATACGTACGTACGTCGTAGGACAGACAAATAGTGAGTTGTAGTGTGGTGCTCTATGGACGAAGGGATAATTGAATGGAAGTCGAAGTCGCGCTGGAAGATGGAAGGAATACATTTAGATTAACTGGGAATGAATAGGTAGGTACATAAACATGGAAAACATGTGTAAAAACATGTTTTTATCGTGTAAAAGCAAAAAGGAAGCACAATGCTCTCAGTCAGTTTTTGAGTAATTTGAGTGCGTTAATGGCAATGAGTGAGAGAGGGGGCTGGATCTGGAATCTGGATCTGGACCAGGTTCTGACTACGGGACTGGATGGCTGGAGCGCATAGCGGCTGCCGCTCACTAATGTTTCTATATATGTTCACACACTCATTCCGATATAGGGATGATGATGGGGTTGAAATAGTTTTGGGATGTGACTTTTGGGCTTGCTCCTCATCTCACAGTCTCCTCACTAGTCAGAATAGAGGGGAGGGGTACATGTGCAGATAGAGGAGCTATAGACTGATTCGTCTTCGTTCCTTATTTTTTTTTCCATATTGAGTCAAGTTGAAGTGGGAGCGAGGAGAAGCATTCTCTACAGACATTATTTTGGGCGAGACGACTGCACAGGATTATGTGAAATTATATTTTTTATGGATTTAAATAGACAGTTTTACATGATTGTTTTCGGCTACTGTTTTATTGAATTGTACGCTGTACTTACTAAATTTGAGTTTGAACTCCTGACATTAGACACAAGTAGGATTCCATATCTAATTCTATTTTGTAGTAAAACAACATTATCCAACTATTGAAGTTGAACGTGAAAGATTTCAAAGGAAACCAGGCAGCGCAGCGTGAAGATGTGCTGTATAAGCAGCCTTGCCATGGTAGTCCCTTGAAAACTTAATAATAGTAGAACAATTATTATGGCAATCATTCTTAAATACTTTTTGTAATTATAGTACTATACCGTAAATATATAAGTTGTGTCATTTGTTTGTCCTTTAAAATGCAACAAAGTGAATAGTTATATCGTCTGCGAAGAATCAAAATGACCCATTTCCATTTGTAGCTAAAAACAAAATCCACTATCTACAAAAATATTAAGACATTTAAATAGAATATTTTGCACTTTTCAAACACATGTAAATAGAACATTTCACGCTTTTCAAAAACATGTAAATAGAACATTTCACGCTTTTCAAAAACATGTACAGAACATTTTACACTTTTCAAAAACATGTAAATAGAACATTTTACACTTTTCAAAAACATGTAAATTGAACATTTTACACTTTTCAAAAACATGTAAATTGAACATTTTACACTTTTCAAAAACATGTAAATAGAAAATTTTACACTTTTCAAAAACATGTAAACAGAGCATATTTTACACTTTTCAAAAACATGTAAATAGAACATTTCACGCTTTTCAAAAACATGTAAATAGAACATTTCACGCTTTTCAAAAACATGTAAATAGAACATTTCACGCTTTTCAAAAACATGTAAATAGAACATTTCACGCTTTTCAAAAACATGTAAATAGAACATTTCACGCTTTTCAAAAACATGTAAATAGAACATTTTACGCATGTTTCTCATTTTGTTTTTATGACATAGCTCATTTTGATTCTAGCTTAAATTGGATATAGGTCATTTTGGTTCTTCACAGTGGATGTCGATACAGACTTTCGCATCTAATTATGCACATAGTCAGATAAAAGATACAGTTGAAGGTAAAATTATATTAAATAAAACTATATTATATATATTCAATTAACTGGCTACACTTAATGACAATGACATAGAATAGAACCATTTTGGCCATTAAATATATAATTTAATTAAACGTTTAATAAGTCATTAATATCAAATATTCTCATACCTTTTTTTACATACTCAAATCTCAAAAGTTACAGGTTCCTATATAATAAATTATCTAATAATATTATGTCTACTTTTATTTAACTAAATTATATTAAGTGATTTATGTACACTTTATTTACTTAAGTTCTACTCTAATAATTCTATGACATGACTGAATACATATAAGATCACGGGGGAAATCAGGCGGGTCAGATGATGAAGGCAGCGTTACTTTATACTTTATGAATTATAGTTGTGTTATTATTTATAGGCACGTAAACAGTAAATGTCTATTGTAGTTATGCTACAACACAAAACTACTTCTAATTAGGCTCACAAATATAGACTTGCAATTTCTGTTGACTTTTGACAGACCGACCGAGATACAAGCTGAAAAGATTTATACTGAGAAGCCAGAAGCTATTATGATTACGATATAATGTCTCTCCCCTCACATTTAAAATTTGATATAAACTCTTCTTTTTTGACTGATATGACTTTAACTGAAAATATATATTTATATGTATATGACTACGATTTGATTTTACTGGCGAAGAGACGAGGTCGTGGAAAAAAAAAGGATCTCGTTGAGTCTTGTGACACTGAGATACGGCAATAAGCTATATAAAGTTGACGTTTACTAGTAGAGGTAGGCATTTAAGTCACTCTGGTCACTGCAAGTCTTCGTCTTCCATTTCTTCTGATGACTTCAAACCTGAAAAAAACAATAGCACGTTTTTGTAAATAATTTTATTCACTATCCTTAATCCTTATTTATGGGCAAAAAAAAAGTAATTATGAATTAAGCAAGAGCAAGTTTTCCACAAGACAACACGTCCTTTGGTTCTGACTCAATATTTTACTTACACATGTAAACTAAGGACTGACGGATGTAAAATGATGGGAGATTGAATAATTATTATTGTTATTTTAGGTTAAGATTCCCATAGGGGGAAGTGATCATAAGGAAACTCTATAGGTTCAGACCGTCAAGTCAAGAAGTATCAAGTGACAGGCATCGACTTTGACTTTGAAAGATAAAGGTCCTTAACTTTACATCACATACATATCTAATGCGTTGGATTTGGATGAAAAAAAAGGAAGAGAATGAACATTAGAATTAAAAGTAGGAGAGAGAGCACATTCGACATCGACATCACGATCACATCACTTCTTGTTATTTGATTCTGAAGAAAGACCATTTAGGGGCTTTAAAATGTATAAGGTTTTAACTCCATTAGGTTTATTGTGGATTCAGTCTTCTTGACTGATTCAGTCGTTAATACTTAAAAATTCTAGAGTAAAAGGGAAGGCAAAGGGAAGGAAGACCGAAACCGAAACCGGCGGTCCAATAAGATTTAACATATGACACAAGAGTATAGATAAGGAAGACCAAAAACAAGAAGAAACGCCATGAACATATTGAACTACCATTATCAATTAGTCATTAGGTCTTAATGGGGTCTCTAATTTTCCTTTTATGATTTTTATTACTCGATGCACTCTACCACGATACGACTCCGACTCCCCCCTTCACTTCTTTTAAAACTTTTGAGCACTCATCCAAGAAGTTGTGTTGTTGTGTTTTCATAATAATATATTATGTTTTTATCGTTCCAGATCCGCGCATAAACTTTTACTTAAACAAACTATAAGCTCTTATCTACATTGACTTGTGAGAATAGGATTAAGACGATCCGATGGGCGATATTTATGATTTAAGGGGCAATGGAGCTTCGAGGCAATTCTTACAGTGTTTGCAATTATCATCTGGATTTTGGAAGAATCCACAATCCTGTCAGCTTTAAGTTTTATGAAAATCCACGTAGATTGCGAAAACTGAATGATACCGGATACCGCTACCGGTACCGACACCGATGGCGGCAATCGGCAGTGGTAAATGACAACTGACCGCCAGGTGTACAACCACTCGCACTCATTGTCAACCAGTCAACTTTTGTTTGTTTTCTTTTGAAGGTAAATACAACATAAATGTAAAATATGCACACGAGCCAGATGGCGTTTTCGCAATGACAGTTTCACTGTATGTGGGATTTAGGGACAATTAATGCGTGGGAAAAATTGCGGCAGTTTTGAAGATATACCCGTTGAAAGTAATATTAAAAAATCTACAATTTTGGAACTGTTAACCGCTCAATCAAAGATGTAATTTTTAAGTGTTAAGGGAAGTGAAATGGGAAGTGGTGAATTAAACATAATTAGTAGTTAATGAATAAAAGTTAATTACCTAATGGAATTTCTCCTGTGTTGTGATGTTGACTGAGGAGTTGGTGGGCGAAGGTGGAGGTGTAGGGAGAGTCATTTCGTCCTCCATTAGGATTCGTAGATGTGGTTAAGTACAAAGTGGTGGGGGGTGATGCTGAGGAGGAGTAAGAGGACAGAGGCCAGACATGGTTCTGCTGATGGGAATTAGTAAGGTCATTAAAATTCCCAGCAGACGAACAATAATTCCCATCGTACTCACTCCCGATACTATTATAAATATATTGGTTTCCATAGTGAAGATTCCCACCCCCTGGAACCACACCGCCACTGCTCGTGTCAAATGCTGGAGAGAAGTGCTGTGTACTATTGTGATTATGATTGTTGTTGCCACTAGTATTGTTACTACTGGATAAGGAGTGTCCATTATTGTTCCCACCCGAGTTATGGTTGTTGTTGTTGTTGTTATTGTTCGTAGAATTGTTATTATTGGTGGAGCCGGAGCTGAGGTGAGAGCTGACGATGGTGCTATTCGAGGGATTAAAAGCAAAAGGATTGTTCTGAATGACTCCAACCCCTATGGAAGGGACAATGGAAGAGGATAATGAAGGGGGTGTGATTTGGGATGGGTAGTCGCTATTGATTGGGACGCTGTTGGAGGTTGTACATGGGTAATTAGCCAAGGCTTCATAGGACCCATGTGTCCCACCACCGCCGTGAGACCCATACATGGACACAGCTCCAGGTAAACTTTCTCCATTGTTATTCCCCACAACACCACCAACAACACCACCGAGTCCAACACCAACACCATTGTTACTGCTACTGTGACTACCATTTAGAATTGACATGGAGTTGGAGGTGACCCCAATGCTACTGCTACTATTATTCCCCGTGGAACAATTTGTAGAGAAATAATTGAAGGGCTTCAGTGCTTGACATTTCCGACGGAAACCTCGTGGACGACGTCGGAAGCTCCCCTCTTCAAACATGTACTCGGAAGCCGGGTCAATGGTCCAGTAGTGACCTTTCCCGGGTCGCCCAAGACCTTTCGGCAGCTTGATGAAGCACTCATTCAGACTGAGATTATGACGAACTGAGTTCTTCCATCCTTGGTACGAGCCACGGAAGAATGTGAAACGTTGTTGAAGAAATCCGTAGATTTCACTCAGTGTGAGTCTTTTGGTGGGTGCACTTTGAATAGCCATCACAATCAGTGCAATGTAGGAGTAAGGCGGTTTCTCTTGTCGTCGACTATTCTGACCCACCACTCCGCCCCCCGTCGAACTTTGTGGTTGTCCAGAATTATTATTATTTCCATTCTTTTTGGCACTTGATGAACCGCCGAGAACACCCACAACACTACTCCCTCCACCACCACTATTTAACCCGCCATCCACACTTCCACCACCTTTGTTTACACTACTCTCCATAGTCTCCGGATTATTATTGTTGTTGCTGTTCCCATTTAGTCCACTATTACTATTGGATGTCACTGAATTGTTATGAGCATGACTAATTTGATAAAATCCTTCTTGTCCAGAATTAACAGGAGATGAAATTAAAGAGCCTCCTCCACCACCACCACCACCACTTCCACTTGAAGCCATCATCCTGGACTCTCTCATGTAATAATTATCCAATTTCATAATTAATTTAGGTAATTACATACAACACAGTGACTGATACTCTGTAGGATGATCGTGTATCATACTAATATTGTACAATGTAAACCTCTCCAATTAAAATAAAAATATTGAAGTATTGATTTCTTCTATGAAATCCCTACAGTTGGACCGACTACTGGCTTCGGCTGAGACGATGGCTGTAGATGTATATCAAAACCGAAATGAAGACGGAGACGAAGATCGTCTCAAGATAAGTCTAGTAGATAAATAATTAATTTGTTCTTAGGATTATTAGGATAAGTAGTGGGAAGAAACAAGAAAGTATATTATTATGAGCACTGAGGACGAGGAAAGGAATAATTGAGATTGACTGGAGGTATGACTCTTGTGAAGGGATGCTGGAGATTGAAGAAAGTTGTGTAGAGATTAGACGTATTATTTTCAGTGAAAGAAGTGAGGAGCATAGGGTTGGTCTTGGTCCTTTTGGAGGCTGGAGGAGCATCAAAAGATCAAGATGTCTAAAGATTTCTTGAGACATGCGTTCTTCTTCAAACGCCAAGTCAGAAATCACCGAAAGAAAAACCTTTGGGTACTTACTACTTGTACTCTACTTGTGAATGTTATAGTAGAATCCATCATAGGTACATAGGTAGTAGGTAGGTATAGGTGGATGTTTCTGATTTTTTTCTAGTGCTTTTCGTATCTGTAGTAGTAGTAGTAGTAGTGCGTCGTGATATATGGGATGCATTCCCTTGAACCATAACAGATTCATGCCTTCAGCTTCTTCTAAATCTCAACACATCCCGGAATATGTACGCTCTATAAGGAAACGATAAGGAGTTTCGTACTATTCTTATTCTCATTACGTCCTCCATATGCATTCCAAGTCCGATTTCGTCTGTGAAAAACCAAAATGACCCATTTCCAATTTATGCTAGAATTAAAATGAGCTATGTCATAAAAAGAGTAAATAAGATACGTGCTTACAATGCTAATCACGAGTTTCTAAAATGAGCAAATTGTTCTATTTACATGTTTTTAAAATGGTAACAATATCCTATTTAAATATTTTTGAAAAAGTCAAAATGTTCTATTTAAGTGTTTTTTAAAAGTGTAAAATGTCATATTTACATGTTTTTCAAAAATGCAAAATAATCTATTTACATGTTTAAAAAAATTTAAATGTTCATTTTACATGCATTTTGAAAAGTGCAAAATATTCAATTTACTTGTTATTTGAAAAATGCACAAGGTTTTATTTACATGCTTTCATGAACATGTTTTAATTTTTTCTGTAGATAGTGCATTTTGTTTGAAACTAAAAATGGATATGGGTCAATTTGGTTCTTCACAGACAATTTCCAAGATCCAGCTCAATATACACTTTTCTTGCAGATTCATCAGCTTTGTACACAGAGGCCTACCTATTCTATTCAGTTTGTGGAACTAAGAAATAAACTATTCGGTGTCGGTTTCGGTATCGGCATCGGTGTCGGCTAAGGCTACAGTTACGCTCCGAGCACGCATTGCACTCCACATTGTCCGTACAATGTACTGAATGACCTTATTTGCAATTAAGACTGTGTTTTAATTAGCAATCTTCATAATTTGAGCCATGCTAATAATGATTGTAATTTATGCACTAACATTAATACTCGAGGAATTATATACTATTGAGTGATTTGTTGACCATTTTAATGGCCAGCATTGGAAGAATGCCGGGATCGTGTAGGACTTAAATTAGCCTTTAAAATTTATCTTGTCTTGAATGGTTATTGATGATGAGGCGAGAAGCATTTATCAGTATTAGTACTATACTATGTTATTGGAAGATAAGCCGCGAATGGCGAATGGGTCTGATATTAATACTTTGGATGAATTGATTTACTTTAGATGCCGCTCTGTGCAGTAATGGGGACATGGTTACATGTAATTACATCCTTGGCAACACATAGTTTGTGAACTCACTTTTGAACGGAAGATTTCATAAAAGGAAAAAGATGTTTTCCAAATCCCACCCACCAAGCAACTGTCTTCTCATTCTCATCTTCCTGCACTACGTTATATGTAATAGGTAACTGAACTTATCCCCCGCTACTACTGCATATATCAGTAATGCGGCTCTGCTTCGTAATCATATATCCCACTAGTTATTGTTACTGGACAGTGAAGGGATGAGTGCGAGAAGAAGGATCGTGGATTCGTCAAGAAAGGCCAAGTAAAAATATTGTGCTAAATAAAAGAAAAGAACGGCTTCATTTGAAAGTGAAACGTTGAAACTTATGGAGTCAGTTAAAACAAAGATCAAGACCGACGTCTATTGGGACGACGACGACGACACCCCAGTCTTATTTTCATAGTACACTTTGAAGTGACAGTGCATGTTCAGAAAATCAATTTCCTTCCCTGCCCTGACCTGAACCTCAACGTTAACAGCGAACGCGTAATAACACATTATCCCATCTCATCGATTTGGAGCTGTGATTGTAAAACTTTAAATGGTGTCCCCGTACCTCGTACCCGCTACTCATATTCTTCTGTCTGAAACTGACTCACAGTGAAATCTTCTTAATTCATATGCACAGGCCGACTCTATATATAGGTATATTTGACTGACTACTCACTACTTACCCGGAATTTACATAAGACTATTGAGATGAGAGTGCCGCTTTTCTTCCTCTTTCACTTCTGATCTCCTACTTAATATATATTTCTTTTCTCATCCGTTTATTTATTTATTATGGGAATCATATGGTAATTTAACACCAGTTCAGTTGAATCTTCCTCCTCTACAATTACCACTACTCTCGCCGTTGCCGGTCCCGTATCATGTTCCATTTTTAAATGAATTGAACTCTACATTGCGGGGCACAGGATACAAAAACTCTACGCAGATGCATGCACTTACCTAACCAGTCGTGTTAACTAACTACCACAGTTTTATTTCTGCTGGATGACTGCAAAGGGTCAATCAATTATTCTAGTGGTTACTGATCCTGAATTATTGATATTTATATTTTGCACTTGTAAAATGTTATATTATTATCGTCTGTGAAGAACCAAAATGAATCCATATCCAATTTAAGCTACAATCAAAATGAGCTATGTCATAAAAACAAAATTATTTCTATTGAAAAACCTGACACGTACATAAAATTAAACTCAAACTCAAACATCCGTAAAATGTTAATTAGGAGTTTTTGAAAAGCGTAAAATGCTCTATTTACATGTTTTTGAAAAGGAGCAAAATGTTCTAATTCCATGTGTTTAAAAAAGTGCAAAATGTTCTAATTCCATGTGTTTAAAAAAGTGCAAAATGTTCTAATTCCATGTTTTTGAAAAGGAGCAAAATGTTCTAATTCTATGTTTTTAAAAAGGTGCAAAATGTTCTAATTCCATGTTTTTAAAAAGGTGCAAAAGGTTCTAATTCCATGTGTTTAAAAAAGTGCAAAATGTTCTAATTCCATGTTTTTGAAAAGGAGCAAAATGTTCTAATTCCATGTTTTTAAAAAGGTGCAAAATATTCTAATTCCATGTTTTTAAAAAGGTGCAAAATGTTCTAATTCCATGTTTTTGAAAAGGAGCAAAATTTTCTAATTCCATGTTTTTAAAAAGGTGCAAAATATTCTAATTCCATGTTTTTAAAAAGGTGCAAAATTTTCTAATTCCATGTTTTTAAAAAGGTGCAAAATGTTTTAATTCCATGTTTTTAAAAAGGTGCAAAATGTTCTAATTCCATGTTTTCGAAAAGGTGCACAATGTTGCATTTACATATTTTTGAAAAGTGCTCAATGTTCTATTTAAATGCTCTCAAGACGTATTTGAATATTTTTGCAGATAGTTGATATTGTGTTTAGCTAAAAATGGATTTGGGTCATTTTGGTTCTTCACATACGATATCACCCTTCATTTTGGAAGTACAAAGAAATTCGTGCGGTAGTATTAATTATTAATCATTAATAGGTTTCAAAATCTGATATTATGAATACCTATTTTAAGTGAATTAGGGATATTAAATATTTTAAATTGATATTAAAATGCATCGCTATCTATAATTATGTACTGAAGGGAAAGCTGTTTCGAAAATGCCAATCATATTTTTAAAATGGTTAAAACGAAAAATACTGCTATGAACTATATGATATTCAAGGATTTTTGTGGTGTTGATGATGGTGTGGAGTATTATTGGTGTGCTGGTGCTGGGGAAGGAAATAGATATGGGAATTAGTAAATAGTAAATTGTATCGGATTCGGATAGAAAAGATAAGGTAGATGAAGAGAGATAAAATGTGGAGACTATAGCGAGGAGAGAGATAGTGAGAGGAGCGGTGGAGGGAGGGAGGGAAAGAGCTCCTCCGAGTTGACTACGAGATGATCTCTGAGAGAGTTTGTGAGAGAGGAGAGATGTCGGTTGGGAAGAAGGGCATATGTTTATAAGATGAAAGATGTTGGTGCAGCTCAAGTCATTAGATCCGCAATGTGTTTCATAAAATAAATAATCAAATAGCGGTGGGTCCAAAAGCTCTTGACTCTTGTCCTTCTTTTTCTTGTTCTTCTCTTCTACAGATACTCCAAAACTCCATGCTGGCCCCTGTGTGCTAAAACGAACCAAAAACATCCTTCGCCTTTTCCCATTTCCACCATTCAGGACAAGACAATACAATTAAGATGAGCCTTACTGTAGTTAGTACAATGCTTATTAAGTAACACAGTCACAATCCGTCGAAGTCGAGAGTCGATTGTCTTTGCAGTACAAAAAAAATACAAATCACTAGATCCATGGCCAGGGCAATGTCACCCAGATGTGTTGCTATTTATCTCTACACTCCACTTTACACCTGTGCTCCAGCTGCAGAGGAACAAAATAGTACACTAAAGAAATATCTGGACACTTTTGTTGTCTCTCATTATTCTAATTCTGCTTTTGAATTTTCCATTTCCTTATACTTCCTTCAGTCCTTCCGTCACAGTCCTTCAGCTCCAGGTTAGTTTGCTGTTTGGTTATAGTTATGATCACCGATTACTGAGTTTTTGGTTGGTCTCGGTGTTCGTACTTCTTTAGTGAGCGTGAGCGTTTACCTTGACTCGACTATGTAGTATGCAACGGATCATATAGGCGGGGATGTGGAAGGTATATCGCCCGTGAAGGTTCAAAATGACCCATATATCCTCAAATTTAGGTAAAAACAACATGAATTACAAAAAAGTCAGAAAAGTAAAATGTAAACCGATCATTTTGAGCTTTTCAAAAACATGCAATTAGAAAATTTTGCACCATTTTTAAAACATGTATTTGAAATAGTTTGGACCTTTTTAAAAAACGGAAATAGAACATTTTACACTTCAAAAAAACACGTAAATAGAATATTTTGAACTTTAAAAAACATGTAAATAGGACATTTTGAACTTAAAAAACACATGTAAATAGAACGTTTTACACTTTTAAAAAGCATGTAAATAGAACGTTTTAAACTTTTAAAAAACATGTAAATAGAACGTTTTACACTTTTAAAAAACCATGTAACTATCTATAAATCATATTTTACACTTCACGCCTCTATCTCATTTATACATCTAGTGTTTTTTGACATAGCTCATTTTAATTCCAGCTTGAATCAGAATAATTGGCTATGGGCCATTTTGACTCTTCACTCAGGATTCGATGATGGCAGATTGATTTTGGGATGTAAAAAGGATTTGAAAGGAATGTGGGGAGTAAATCGGAGGGAAATGAGTGAGATCAGGTGAAGTTGAAGCTGGTCTGCTTTCCTTCGTATGTACAATTTTGTGCTTGTCTCAACTTCTTCTTATCCTTCTGTTTCTCTGTTCTCTGAGGCTCTGGCAAAAAGATGAACTCCAACTCTCGAGGACGTGTTGTTTCTTGTTTGATAGGATATTATGATTCTCTCCATTCCATGTATCTCCAATCTCCTCCTGTCTCTCCACTCACTCCAACGACGATACGCTTCTCATTTCCTTCATTTTCATTTTCTTACCTCTCCATCTCCTCTTCTCCGTCTTCGGGGTTCGGCTCCTTCGAGATCTCCGATTGGTTTTCCTTGTCTTCAACTTGTTCAGGTTGCTTCTTCGTCTTCGTCTTCCCTTGTTCCCTTCACACATCATTCTCTCACTCTTCCCGTTACATCCACTCAGATCGTCCATGTGGGGCCAGCTGCTCCTCTTCTTTCCAGTTACAGTTAAAAATATAAAAAATATATTAACGATCTGATCGCTCCTCTCTTCTATCTCTATTCTCTGCTCTCCAACTCCAGCCATTATTCATTAGCCATGGAAATGGAGCGACATCGACGTGGTATACTTATAGCCCATCAGGACCAGGACCAGGGACCAGGACCAGGATAGAGCTGAGTCATATGGCTGTGCATAGTAATTACATACGTCAGAGAAAGACTGCCGGAAAATATAGAACTACAGGGAGAAAGATAGACGGTGTGAAAAAAATAAAATAAAATTCAAGATGATTTTATGACTTGAATGATAGAGGAAGAAAGGAGAGAGGTCAAAGTCGTATCGTATTCGTATCACACGGGAGGAGGAGGAGATGGAGAAGCAATATAATCTTAAGATGTGTGAGCTCTTCACTCTTTGTCTCAATCTCCTTATGTTCTCCCCCATCTCCTCCGCCTTTTAGTTAGACAACAAGAAACCAAATCCTCACACACACACCACACAGACAATGAAGAGCCTCAGAACTGATGTGATGTGATGTGATGCTATGTGAGAGACCGCCTTCAAAGAGAAAAAAATGTGGGAAAAGATCGAAGGAGAAAAAAAAGTTGTAATAATATTCTACATTTGGCAATTTTTATTTTTTAGGATTTTTACGATCAGGATCACCGAGATCAGGAATCAGGACTGAGGATGCGATCTGTTCCAGGCCAGAGCCAGAAGTCCAGTCTTTTTTTTGAAGCATATTTTTTTAGACAGATATTTTATGGGGGATGTGATGATGAGATGAGGTGAGGGTGAACAGACGAACAGAGTAAGAATTCAACCCAGTAACAACTATAGGTACAATCTACAGTCTACAATCTACAACGAGTTATTATTTAAATCAGAATAAATGAATTGACTGTGTGCCCACTATTTTTTACTTTTACATTCTGATTATCTGCTATAGCCTCACGCTCTTTGATTTAGGAATGAATGACGGACTTTGTCCTGTGTCCTCCGGTCCCGGTACCGCTCCCGATTCCAGTCCTTCTCCTATACAAGGCTCGTGCCTTAACCCTTATGTATGATGTTGATGCTTTTTGTCTCGTTTTTTTTTCTAACTTCTTTCTCTCTATCTCCATCTCTAAGGTTAATTTTTGGTTTAAAATATTTTGTCTTGGTTTTTAGTTGTAGCCTTTGGATTTGTGAGTTTTTGGGAGGACGTTGGTTGGGAGAAAGAGTTGATTTGATGGGTAGAGCTGTAGAGCTGTTGATTGATATTGATGACAAGTGAAAGGTGTTAAATGGTGTGTTAGCAGATATTTTTCTGGTCGTATAAGTCGATGGCCTGTGTAAACAAGATAATAATGAAAAGGAAGTTGTAAGGAAGAATCTGTTGAAGTTCATGCATCTAATAGCTTTCTAATTGCTCCATAACTGTCAGAGTGAGAACCTACATGACATTTTAGCTCCGAACCAACAACCAAAACCAACCAACCCACCTACCTACACACAGACCTGTCCTCTGTAACTAGCTACTCGGAATCCTTGTATCTCCAACCCTCAAGACTCCAGACGCAAAACGAAAGCACCACCCAAAAAACCAAATCCAAATCCATCCTACCTTCATCACAGGCCCAGGACCAGGACCAGTCACTAGCCGTGCCGAAGACGTAGAAAAAATGTACGAACCAATTTCGAAGTAGTTATAAGGACCAAACGTGTACATCTATGTATGTAAAGTAAATACAGAGTTTTGGAGTGGAAGTAAAATGAAGAAGGAAAACGAGGTTGTTAGCTCAAGTTGCATTTTGTAGTGGAGAGCAATAGGTGTCTATAGGTAATAGGTGTTCCATCCGATTCTATTGGATGAACAGATCTTCCTCAGAAAAGCAATTCCACCATCGCATCGCATCATCATCTTCGTCTTCTTCTTCGGCTCGGCGTCGGCTGAGATCTCCTGAGCATAGATAGAGATACACATTGCTCCTGGCCACTCAAAAAAAAACTCGGAAGCTCAATCTGCACTATATCTATGGTTTTACGCTCCTGACTGACTCCTTCAGGGTAGTGTCTTGAGTCGTGTCTTTTGTCGTGTCGTGTGCTGTACAATTTTTACTTTTTACCCACATTTCGTTCGTTATAGAGGAGCATCTCATAAGGAATATGAGAGGAAGGCGTATTCTGTTCTGTCCGTCGCCGTAGAATGTGGATACTCCTGTGACTGGGCTGTCGTTCCTGGGCTCCAATGCGACTAGGTACGTTTACGTGAGAAGAAAAAAGCCAAGTTTGAGAAAGACGAGAAATCTGTGAAGGAAGGAAGGAAAGGAAGACGAAGAAGACCAAGTTGAATTTGAAAGTTGAGCACATGCAGTCATGGACAAGACAAACAGTTTGCTGTTCCGTGGTACAAAATCAATATACAAACTACCAATTCATGTTGTCTTTGGAATCCACTCATCGAACCGCCAAAATAACTTTAATTCATTTCCAAACTTTAATTTCTCCCTCAAACATATTTCTTTCTTACTTTTCATTTTTCCAACACGCATCTTCTCTTCTTCCCCATCCATGTCATATTTTCCGTATCTTCCTTCCTTTTTTCTGTAAAGCTGTTGTAGGCTTACATTTAAATAAGCCCATCTGTGTGTGGAGAGCAGGTAGCAGGTACTATTATTAGTTCTGTTCTGCCTCCACTCACCTCTGTCTGTTTCTTACCTTTTAGGAAAACGAAAGTGCCGAGATAATTTTGTGTAAATTTTGATAAATTTGTTAAATTTTGTGCATCTAATATTCCAGTGTTTTTGCTATGGGCTTATGCAGCAGGACCAATTAGAAATGGAATGCGTTTGTGTTTTTGAGACGGAAGGAAGAAAGGAAAAGTATGGGGAATGTGTGGCGCTATTCGAGTAATTATTTCAAGTTGACGTAGAGTGAGTAGGCAGTAGGTTGGGGGAGCATTTAGAGAGTTTGATTTATACGTGTGTAGATCCGAAGATGTGAATGCACAAGTAGTATGCAGTAGAATGGATTGTGTATGATATATTATGGAGAATGATTGATTTTATTTATTTTTCCTTCTTGCGTCTTTTCTTTACCAATAGCCGTGTACCATGTAAGTAGCAGCAGCGTCTGGAGTACTACACTGCATCGGAATCGGGATCTGTACTACGATACGAAGCACACGACTATTGAGAATTACAAAAATATAACTTTCACACTTCCGCCTCATTAATTCAATAAGTGGCCATGAACCATGATAGCTCTTCACTCGACTCCGTTCTTGCTCTTCTGTGTAGGACAGTAACCGCTTGGAATTGGAACTTGAATACAGGTTTGATCAGTTGTAAAATAAAACAAAATCCCAAATCATGTACCTATAGTTAGTCGTAGTATCGGCATCGGCATTGGTAACATGTACGTAGAATATAGTTCAGGCTCCGTTGTTATTTTCATCTCCATCTTTTTATCGCAAGGCCCGTGTGTCAGAGTATAAAATCAGCTCCTGAATCAACATTGAACGTCCTAATAAATCCCTTGGAAAAATGGACATTGCACTTTTATATAGGTAGGTATACACAATATTTGTGAGTACTCAGAAAGAGGCAGGGAGAAAGTAAAACTTTATTTACTCCTATGACGACAGAGGATTTAGACATTTCGTGAAGAAGCATCTAGCTCTTAGGATCCTTATCTACAATCTTAATTTACACTTTAGATACAAGTAGAAGTTGTATTAGTATTTCACAAGTTAAATTGAATGCGTGCCAATTAATTAGTGGTGTTAATCTTGGTGTACTTACAATATGCGGAGCAATTTGGAGCCTCTACGTAAATGTACGTGCTAATCACATCAACACTACATATTTCATTATTTCATCCAACAGCCTGAATTATGAAGGGAAAAAATTAGTATAACTTAAGTAGTTCCCAGCTCAGCACCAATTAATTATAGTTACATTATCTAGGCTCTGTCTAGATTCATGGCGTGATAAAGGAAGACATGTGTGGCCTATGCTATGTAAGCACCGCATGAGTTACCTAAGTAGAGCAATTATATGCCACAGTTGCGGTTCTGTATTATTCAGTGCTCTGACATGACAATGTCTTTGTTGCGTTCCTTGTTTTTAAAAGCAATACGATAATTATTGTGTATCGTCTGTGAAGAACCAAAATGACCCATATCCATTTTTAGCTAAAAACCATGTCCACTATCTACAAAAATATTGAAATATGTCTTGAAAGCATTTAAATAGAACATTATACAATTTTCTAAAAATTCTAATTAACATTTTACGCATGTTTCACATTTTGTTTTTATGACATAGCTCATTTTGATTCTAGCTTAAATTGGATATGGGCCATTTTGGTTCTTTACAGACGATATGTATTAACTGTACTGTGACTCTAACTGTTGCTGCTCACTCCCTTTTTGCATGTAAATGGAACAGTTGGCACTTTTCAAAAGCTCGTAAAAATGTTCCTTTAGAACCTAACGAATTTTTAGAAATATCCTTGTTATATTTATGATAATGTTAAAGATATGCTCTTTTGAACCCAAAGAAATTTGAAGGATGCCCTTGCAGTATTTAAGAAAACGTTAGGGATGTCCATGCAACCGAAGAAATGGCGGCCATAAGGGAGGGGGGGGGGGTATTATGAGAATTTACTTCATATGACTTTAGGTGGGAGGGTCGCATGACATAATAATTGCAAGCCCCAAAAGCTCCTTTTAATTCCAGCTTCAATTAGAAATGGGTCGTTTTGATTCTTCACTTACGATACATTATGTAGGTAAAGTGCATTGTAGCATATTTTGTGGGTAAAAAAGAAGAAAGTACAAGTGTTTACGGTAACGGTTTTACTTCCACTGCTTGTCGATTGCATGCAAGTTATACTGTATAGTGTGTAGTAATCCCATTTCTATTTGTTATTGGGTAATCACTGCAATTTTGTTAATGTCATATTTCTAATACTAAGTACCGTATATCCTGTAATAATGCGCGGGTCTGTAATACTACGCGGATCTGTAATAGTACGCGGATGTGAGAGGTCTCTGTTTGAATAGTACGCGGATGTGAGAGGTCTCTGTTTGAATAGTACGCGGGTCCATTTAACAAGCTATATTTTTAAATGGCAATAAGTGGGTCTGCAACACTACGCTGGTCTGTGAGGTCCAACTTTGTACGCGGGGCTTACTATTGCAAGATATACGGTACATAAGAATATTTGGATGATGTGGAGATGTTATCTAAACGTACGCGTACGATGCTTATAAATAATGCATGACAAGTTTTGCGATATAATTCCGACATAATAATTCATTGTTTTTGTTGGGTTGATTTTGATTGACATACGACATACATAATATCAAATCAAGTTGAGTATTACCTGAAATTATGGTAGGTGCTTAGCGTGTGAACTTTAGAATGTAAGCCACGCAGTATGTAAGAGTTCACTTGTTGGAGATTGGAGCTAACGCGACCATTGTTTTATATTATTAGCTACTGGTTTCTGGTTAGAATAGAGTGTATCCCAAATCCCAATTTGATCCGATTAATCCATAACCTGTTGTTATTTGGATCATTGAAGTTCTTCTCTAAACCTTTGCCACTTATCTTTTTAAGCCTGGTTTCTACTTAAGCAGTGTTTCGTAGAAAAAGTTAAAATATTTGCAATAATAACATGGGACACGAAAGCTTATTAGCAAAGGTTATATTGCTAATATCCCTGTCCCTGGCCCTGGTTTGGAATGGATTAGCGGGAGAAGTTCCAATGACTAACTTATGTCGTGAGTTTTTATTTTAGTTTTAAATCAAGTCAAAGTTTGAAATAGTTATTTAAAAATGCCATCTATTGGCTGAAAGTATAGTTAAAAACGTGTGTGTATCTTTGTTTTGGTTCAAATAACGTGTATATACGCAGCTTCTGAACTGGGTGGCGAATTGCTGAGCGTTAAGATAGACCACTGCTCTAGTTTCCCGTGTACTTTCGTTCGGGGACGGACTTATCGGGCTGATATAAATTATATCCCAGGTATTAACGCAAAAGTGGAAAATAATTTTGCTAATATTGCCTAGATTTAGATTTTGGAATGAATGTACTGATAATAGTTTACAGATCAGTTCACCTTTACACTTATATTTTTCCAATTCCATAGGTCGTAACTCCAATAGGCATAAAATCAAATGTGGAAGTGTTGTCTGGAATACACCACAGACTATTTACGAGTATGACATTTGTGAAGATTTCGGACCTAATGAAAAATGCCCAGTACAGGCTGAGCAGAATTATACATATGGTGCGAGCATCAAAATTCCTCCTGTTCCTCCGGTATGTTAATTTTTTGACGTTCTTGGTTTTAAATAAAGGAATATCGTCTGTGAAGAACCAAAATGACCCATATCCATTTGTAGCTAAAAACAATATCCCCTATCTACAAAAATATTGAAACATGTCTTGAAAGCATTTAAATAGAATATTTTGCACTTTTAATAAATATGTAAATAGAACATTTTGCACTTTTCAAAAACATGTAAATACAACGTTTTGCACTTTTCAAAAACTCTTAATTAACATTTTACACATGTTTCTAATTTTGTTTTTTTGACATAGCTCATTTTGATTCTAGATAGAATTGGATATGGGTCGTCATTTTGGTTCTTCTCACGAGCATAACTCGCCAAACCATTAGCGAGATTTTCCATGAGATATTTTTTTTCAAAAAGAGCGTCCAAAAAAACTTAGAATGGCTTAACAACATAGTGCGCGTAATGAGTTTCGTTCGATACAATATTTTTTCGAAAAAACGAAAAAGGCCTTAAAATGATTTTTTAATCCTATTTTTAATTTTTTTTAAAACCCATCTTAAGCACAATTTTTGAAAATTTTTGTATGAATACCCATTTTAAAATATTTACTATCCAAAAACAATTGAAATTTAAAATTTTGAAATTTTTGATTTTTTATAAAATTTTGACAAAACAAGGGTAGGTGCCTTAAAAATTTTTTAAAATAAAAAATTTCAAAATTTTAAATTTCAATTGTTTTTAGATAGCAAATATTTTAAAATGGGTATTCATACAAAAATTTTCAAAAATTGTGCTTAAGATGGGTTTAAAAAAAAATTAAAAATAGGAGTAAAAAACCATTTTAAGGCCTTTTTCGTTTTTTCGAAAAAATATTTTATCGAACGAAACTCATTACGCGCACCATGTTGTTAAGCCATTCTAAGTTTTTTTGGACGCTCTTTTTGAAAAAAAATATTTCATGGAAAATCTCGCTAATGGTTTGGCGAGTTATGCTCGTCAGACGATATGAGTATCTAATAGTTGAAAGGATTTTTTTGCCAGTAATAATAATAATGAACTACTTTGTATGGTAGACAATGGAAATAGAAGCAAGTTTGTGTATGTTTATTTATTTGAAGAAATAAACTTTATTTTAGAATGTTTGTAATTTGCAAACAATCGAAATCGTGTAGACTATAGCTAACAATGTATATAGTTAAGTTATGACATTAAAATACAGTATAATGTGATATAATATTGTGTAAAGCAGGTACCTACATTTCGTATCGGATAATATTGTATTATGGTCAACATAAAATTTATTCTAGGGCATGTACACAATACATTGTGATATAATCGATGACGGAGATGTGAAACAAGTCTGCGTTCAGGGTGATGCTCGTCTTGTCCTTTGGTGAATTATAATAATTATTATTATTCCGTCGGCGGCGTTTGTTTAATGTTAATTATATTCACTTTTTTTCTTTTCTGTACACACGAGTGTCTACTTATGAAAATCACAATATTATGTTTAAAGCTTCCCATTACAGTACAATATTTACTTATATATTTTACTAACTTATGCTGCTAATAAATAAGAATAAATATACTTACTTATATACTTAGCTATGGCTGATATTATTTGTAAACCTTTTAAAATTTGGGAAGCATAGTGGAAGCATCAAAACACGATACCATATTATCTTAAATGATATATTTTGTGCATAGCATATATATATATATTATATAGAATATAGATTCAGTGTTTCAATTTTGATCAATTCTGCAAGCCCAGCAAACGGGAATTGATTGTAACAGAAGCAAAAACAATGACGAATTTCGTGTAAGGGAGTCAACCCCTGCGGATTAAATTGACGAAGATTTAAAATAAAATATTTGATTTTTACAATTTTTGGAGACAATAATATTATGTGCAACATGAATATATTTACGAAGCTACATTGCATTCGATTCCATTTTGTATAATTGGTCCGTCGTGGCCATTACATAGCCCTATATTGGTTGCGGCACACACAACCTTTTTTATTATAGCGTGATCCAGTGGCCCGTCGTGACCATTACATGAATCATTATTATTGTGTGTTGGAGGCACAGCCTTCTTTATAGTTTGCTCAACTAGAATTTCGGGATCATTGCGGAGGTCAATATTTTTTGTTGCAGGTACATCCGTTATTATGTCTTTAATAAATGGACTGGCGTGGCCATTGTACAGACCGTTCTTGTTTGTTACAGGCCCAACATTTTTTAAAGCTTGATCTAGAGCAGTTTCGTGGCCGTTGTGTAGGACAATATTATTTATTATTGCTGGTACTGGTATATCCGTGTTAATAATGTCTTCCTCAAATGGACTGTCGCGGCCGTTACAAACGGGAACAACGATTTTTGCAGGTACATCCTTTTTTATAGTTTGATCTACTGGTCGGTCGTGGCCATTACAGAGGACGACAGTGTTTGTTGGAGGCACAGCCTTGTATAAAGCGTGATCTAAGTCTTGTATCAATTTCTCAGCATTCTCCAAACCCACTGAGAGACGAACGAAATTTGCACAGATTCCTAGCTTGAGTCTCTCTGACTCGGGCAGCCACGAGTGACTTGCAGTTGAACTACATTTATTGGAATATTAATTGAGATATAATAACGTATACTGTATACACTTTTTTTAAAATTAGGTGTTTTGATTAAAACACTAAAAAGTTGGCTGTTAATTTGATTACACTGAACTTACGGGAGACTCGCAAGACTGACATCTGCCCCCAAAGAAGGAGCTTTCTGAAAAATCCGCAAGGCATCCAAGAATGCATTCCCTTCATCAATTCCCCCTTTGAGAATAAATCCAACCATTCCTGAGTGACCGTATTGTTGGCTTAAAGCCAGCTGATGGTGTGGATGGGACTTTAAACCTTCATAAAATGTAATGTAATGTGAATTATTTATTAGTGTAATTTTAATTTATTAAAATTTAATTAATAGATTTTGTTTTTGATTTTGTGCAGTGGAGCATCAGGGAATTTTACCTGGATGTAAAACACGTTCCACGCATTCATGATTTTCCAAGAAGTGAGCAATTTTCAGTCCATTACTAAAATGTTTTTTCATTCGTAGCGGAAGTGTCTTTAAACTGCGTATCATTAAGTAGCAGTCAAATGGGGACGGGACTCCACCCAAACCTGTAATAGTAAATATTAGCAAAAGGTATACTTTATATTTTCGGGAGAATTTTTGTACCTTTTAACTGTTAACCATTATCGATTATTACAGATTTGATTCTCTTGAAGTTTTTTGTACAGCTCGTCAGAGTTAAATGTGAGAGACCCCATCGTGACATCAGCATGGCCACATAAATATTTTGTACAGGAATAAATGGCAATGTCGGCTCCCAGGTCCAAAGGTTGTTGAAGTACTGGCGTCATAAATGTATTATCCACAGTTATCAAAATATCACTGCGGATCGCATGAACTTCCCGAGCTATCGCCCCAATATCCACAATGGCCAGTGTGGGATTTGCCGGAGATTCTAGCCAAACTATCTGTTAAATCGTGAAAAGTAAGGAACACAAGAGTTTATTCATTCAAAGTTATTTTTATAAAAAAATATTATATTTTACTGTGTATAGTGCCACAAATAACCATATCAAATGTCGCTTTATGTGTATCTATAAAATTGAGTTTCCTATTAAATTATATATGTAGGTAGGTAGATACCTTGGTATTGGGTTTGATAAGTTGCAAAATGTTCTCATATGCACTGCTGTAGGTGAATTCTACTTGAATTCCAAAATCCTTCCATTTATTTCGGAACAGCCAGTCTGAGTCACCATTAGTGCACTGAACATAAATGATGTGATCACCTTGACGGAGGATTTGGACGACAGCTGAGATTGCCGCTACACCCGATGAGAACGCCAATGCTGTAAATTATATATGTAATATACATAAAAACTTAGACAAGACAAATTATTACACAATTCATGAAATTTACTAGTGAAATTTTTGACATTTGTTCAAAATGAATAATACTTCATGAATTATTTTTACAGGAGGTGGCGATGACTCACAATGTTTTGCTCCATCTAATTTGGCCATGGCGGACTCGAAAAGGTTCCTTGTTGGATTTCCACAGCGGCCATAGTGATAGCCCTAATCAAGTCCCATTGCATCATTGAAATATTTCTGCATACAAACATTGATTGGGAGCAAAGAAATTAGTTGAATCAGCCCCACATTTTAAACTACGATTTAAAACTAGTGTACTATCATTAAATATTAGAGTAGTATAAGCATATATCTAAAAAGAAAAAAGCTCAAATGCGGATGCGCTGGGTCGATATCAATATAATGTGATATTGTCCATATTACACCATTGATTCAAAACAGAAATGAAAAAAAAACAACAGGTGCTATTAGTACAGATAAGGAAAAAAATAGTAATTAGAAAGAATGAAATCAAGCCAACGTATTATATTAATATCAACTAATTTTGATAATAGCAATGCAATATAAGTACAGCGTATTCAAATTATTCAAAATGAACTCACAGAATGTTCCGATTGTTTAGCAGCTGGCCCATGAAGAATAAAGACAGAGGAGGTGACAATTGGGACAACTAAGGAATTTGATGCAAAAGTTCCGGGATCAATCGTTTCCCGAATCGCCATTGTTTCAAAATCATCTTTCGGCTTCTTCCATTTGAGTAATTCTTCTTGAAATTCTCCATCTGAGAGTCCGATGTAGTGACCCATTAAATATTTAGTACGTGAGTAATTTAATTTACACTCTCAAACCCTATTGTATTTATTTTATTTTTTTATTATTATTATTCCGAGTTCACTGTAACTTTACTTATATATTTTAGTCGAGTTGAAACTTTGGAGAACACAAAACTGCAACTGACTTCTCAAAAGGCAAAAAGGGAAGTACCTCAACAAAATAATTTAACAAAATAGTTCTGTGCGATTACAATTAGATTTCAGAGCTGTGTAGGTAGACAGCGTCACAGCGGAGCGTTTGATTTGGATGGATCAGATACAGAAGAGAAGAGAATTGTGACTCCTGGAGCTTGGACCAGCACCAGCAACCAGCACCAGTCAAGTCAGAACTCAGAAGTAGGATGAGTGTGTGTAAAAAAATGTTACAAGTTCCAACTTGATCACGTCATAAGTACTAAAACATGAACTAAATACTAAATAGTATGACTTGAGCGTATAGGCAAAATTTTATATAGGGTATAGGTATCAGTAGAAGGACGAGATAGAAATCTTGAGATAAAAAATTGTTTTAGTTTCGGAGTCGGAGAGAGATTTAAATACAATAACAGTGCAGCGTTAAAAATTGTTTCAATAAAATCTAACATCTAACGAAGGAAGTTAAAGTTGAAGAACTCATTGATGTTCCCTGTACATATACAATTATTATTATTATTATTATTATTATGGGGCGAGGACTGTTGTGACTTGGTGTTGAGACAAGTGAGACTGCATCTGAATCCGGATGAGATGTCGTTCTCGTTCTCGTTCCCGTTACCGTTACAGTTACAGTCACAGTACACTGAGAGTCTTATTATTACTACACAGTGCACGTTACGGACACGTTCAGGAACACAACCACAACTCACTCTTAATTCCCTATCCGAGTCCAACTCCGAATCCGAACCGAAGAGTGAAACTGAATGCCGGAGCAGTTACTCTTATTTTCCTCGCACTGACTTGCACTTGTCCTACATTTATTTTAAAAATAAATTTTTTGAAGAAAAAAATCAATCTAATTTGCTCTTTACTGATAGCCAAAGGGAAGCCAAAGATGTTTTGAATTTGAAGTAGTAGTAGCAGTAGCAGACATCCTCTCAAGTGTGGACTTGTGACGGTGTGTGTTAAGTTGAGAGAGAGACCATGAGACTTTTTGCGAGTTGTCGTGGTATTAAAAGTGTAGCTTCAAAAGCTGTCTCTCATCCTTCCTTCTGGGAGGTAGTTGTCCGTTTTCGGTTTTCGGGTTTGGGCAGTTGTTAGTCGGTTGAGAGGAACTGAAGGGAGGAATTGGCTTCTAGTCAATCTAACACTAGTGCGAGGATATGTACAGGAGAGATGATGTAGGGAACTGTTCCAAGGGGATATGATATGATCTCATGATATCGATGTGGAAACTGAAAACTTGTAGAAGCCGATGTAGATTTTTCAAAGTAAAACTCGAGAAATAGTAGTGTCTTCGGATATACATATAGGTAGATTAGATAGAACTACTGATGGGATAGATTGGCATACTGCCCAGTAGAGATGCTCCACTATCTATCTATATATACGAATCACAACAACAGGAACGGGGAACGAGTGTCTGAACGTGAACCAGAAGTGTTTAAGTCTAATAAAAGCATCAGAATATTGGCATTGGAACCGTAACCGTAACCGTAACCCGTCCTTCCTCCCTCCCTCCTTGCCTTCCTTTTACTTGCTTCAATTACTTGACGTATTCATCTCCTATTCAACCTACATACTATGTAATTTTTCTCTTGTTACACTTACACTTTGCTTACATTTAAAGCTAGATTATTATATGAACATCATTATCTTGGTATCTCCGCTTTCCGCTTCCACAGTTGACTCAGTCCGTTAAATGATGGAAAGGGCTGTCAGGTTTCAGGTATTTTCCTCGCATTCTTCCCTCTAATCTTTCTCTTTTACTCTCTTTTATGATACAACATACAACAGCTTTGCTTTATGTAACTCACAACTCTGCACAAGTTAGACAACTCACGTCTTTTTCTCCAGTGTTTCTATCGACGCAATTTATACATACACTCGGCTGCAAAATCTACTATCTGGATTTTCTCCTATATACCTCTCAATTATGTTGAAGTTTAAACGAGAGTTTAGTGAATTTATTTTAGTATGGATGGATCCTGTTGAAAGAAGAAGTAGTCGAGATGAGGACATTTATTATCGGAGTGAAGATGAAGACGCAATGTTGAAATTATATGTAACAATATTTTGTTTGTTCTGTATAATGTTATGTTCAATTGAAAGCCAATTTTTGTTCCATTGAATGTTCAAGTTAAAATTCTTTGAATGCTGTACTAATTGTTATTCTTACAATAATTATTAACTGTGTCAAATGACGTTGATTTCAAGAGATTGTGTAGGTTGTATTTCAAGTCTTTTGTATCCTTTTGACTTTCCCACTTTTGACATATTATTGCCTCCTATTTATATTTATAGGCAGTAGATAGACAATTTGCTGTGGCTGTCATGCACCATCAATTTTCTTTATTACGAGATCATCAGTACCTATATCAACACAAATACCAACAACATTACCAACTACAATCCAATGCATTCGAGCATATTATTTATTTTCACGTCACATCACTTCACCCACATGTAGTACATGCCAATTTGTGTACCGTGCCTGAATCGTTAGGGACTCAATAGACAAACCTGCACTTCATGGAAAAAGCAATAACGATGGACGTTACTAGAGTATTACTAGTGGGAACAACTGGACACAAATTAGCAATCTAGTTAAAATACAAGGGTTAATTAAAGCCCTAGTTTTCTTTAGCAGTGACTTGTTGGTGTTGGTAGCAGTAACACAAGGCAAGAAGGCTCCCGTAGGAAGACTTGCACTAAAGCCACGAAACCAATTTTGATAATACGAAAATTTAGCGTGTTTGAATTTCCCTCCAAATCTGAAACTCCAAATTATGACTATTATAATTGTTTGAATTTCAGTATGTTTCGTGGCGCAAGTGAACTTAATGTTTGTCTTCGATCTCTGATGAGGCGATGCGCGATGTGAGAGTAACACCGTCAGTTTGACACTGCGAGTAATTTGACTCCCGGGAATTAATTCCATAAATGGACAGTACCTACAAAAATGATACTGATATTTATTAACTCGTAAGGAAGTAATTTACACAAATGTTAGGAATATATATACGAAGGTATATACTTCGTAAATAGCTATTATATACTATACAGTCTGTGGACACGCTTTAATTCTAATTCCTTCGGAATTGAAGCTGATCCCCTTACAGGAATTATAACTAAATCCTAGGGAATTAAAATTAAATGCTTGGGAATTAGAATTAAACCTTTTGCATTTTAGTGCGCATGCGGAATTTTCATTATCTAAAACCTATTTCAAAAGCGAGTAACTTTAAAATTACAATTTAGACATAATTCGAATTTTTTAAAACGATCTATTACGAGGCTGAAGTTTTTAATTTCTATCGTTTCTATAGTTTCTATTTCCGTAACGTGACACAACATTTTCCAAATCCAAACTTCATCTTTCAATATCTCCTAGAGACCAACTACGATCTGCAAGGTGCAACTACAATTTACACATTATTGTTTTACTAATTGATTTTCATAAAAGTCAAGCGCGGTCAATGTGATCTGTGATTGGTCCGCTACTTTGAGCGCGCGGCGGTTCTGAATCAACTGAATAAAATGAATACAATACAATACAATACAAATCGGGAATTTAATATAATTCCTTTGGATTTAAAGTTAATTCCTTTCCTTCTGCAGATTTAGATTTATATTCCAAGCGAAATAGATTTAAATCCTAAACAAGAAAACAAGTTTTATTTCCGAGGGAATTAGAATTAAAGCGTGTCCACAGACTTCTATATACTAGTTAGTCAACAATTTGGGGATACATAAAACTGAACTATGCGAGATAAATCTTCCAGGAGAGGTGAAAAGTGAGTAATTATTAAACTAATCGTAAGATATTTTGTTTTTATAGGCAATATAGGCATAAAAAATACAAAGTTCATGCAAGTTCAAAGAGTAAGGAAAACGAATGCAAATTGTAAAGCATTCTAAGGAAAGAGAGATATGGGCTACTCGTAGCAATGTTTCCGATATCTCCAGTGATAACGGCAAAACGCAGAAATGTTTCTCATTCAACAATTTAAAACAACATACAGCAGTAGTCTTCGTAATAATGTGATCACCCCTAAAATGTGATTAGTGGCCGCCGTTCCAATATTACCGCCTTTAAAAATCTGTGCAACTAATGTACAGCTGATAGTATGAACTACTTACCTTTGCTAGTGATTTCAACTTCCTTCCTCAAAAACTCTGGCTATGTAAAATCATGAAAATGCACTTTTTCGAATTTTTTTATGCCGATCACACTTAAGACCCTACTTTTCCATTAACTTTAAAAAATGTATTTATGGTAATTGATGACATTTACAGCCCATGGGGCCTTGTAAGACTTTCCGAAGTTTTTTCGTACAATGAACTGCGTCTCTGTCAACTTTTAATTTTCGACTATATCTTAACTACAGTTTTGTAAGCTAGCGCTAACAGGTTTAGGTGCTAACTTTTGCAGGTTTATAGGTTAAATTTTTGAAGGGGGTGGAAATCAGTTCGCTTCATGTAACAGTAACAGTGCTTTGTATGCTACAAAAAAACCGTAGGTAACTGGCTTTTCTCTTGCTACCAAATACCACTGTATATGCATGGTAAATTAGTGATATATTATTAAATGCGATTTTTCGGTCAAGTGGTTAAAGAGGAGGTCACGAGCTTGAATCCGAATTCTTTTTTTATTTCTGATTGAACGCGTTTGGCGCGATTGAAGCATTCTACATGATTATCAGTTGAATTCTCTTTCAACACGCTTAGAAGATCTTAACTAACTTTTAGCTAAGTCGAGCTAACAGATTTGGGTGTTCATTTCAACACGATTTACCAGTTAATTTCAAAATTTTTGAAGGTGAGAAAATATGTTAGCTACGTGAAACACCGCTGCGCTGTGTTAATATATCTACACCGAATAATGTTACAGCTGACCGAAAATCGTGTAAAAAATGTGTACCACCGTATATTATGCTAAATTAGTGTTGCAACTCTAAATTAGTTGTCTCAGGCCAGTGGTTAAGAAGGTGGTAGTAGTAGTGTGCGTATGTGTGACCCCTTATGTGTGATCAGTGGCCGCCGTTCAAATATTACCGCCTTTAAAAATCTGTCCATCTAATATTCATACAACCTATAGTCTCAACTATCTTCACTACTGATTTCAGCTTCTTTCCTTGAAAACTCTGGCTATGTAAAATTATGAAAGTTTTGAGTACTTTTTTGAATTGGTCACATTTAAGACCCTACTTTACCATGTAGTAGTAGAGTGCGTATATGTGATCATGCCTTAAGTGTGATCAGTGGCTGGTGCTAAAGCACGAGCTGCATCAGAAATCCTTTACTAGCCGGTAATGATAGCTTGTACTCTTAACTAACGACAGTATAATTTAGGGTGCGAAACTTTGAAAACCTGGGCAGAGTAAAATCGTCGAAGTCCGAATATCAGAATAACTCGTATTCCGAATTTTTTTCCGAGTTTTCAAATTTCAAAATTTCTAGTGTTGTACATTTTAGAATTAAACAACGTGTGCAACGTGATTGATACATTCATTACCAACTAGTTGAAGATACTGTTTGAGATTTTCGTACGGAGAGTTCCCACTAAAATAGATGAAAGGTCAAAGTGTCAAATCCGGGAGTTGTGCTATAATGTGATCATTCTATGAGCTCTAAATGTGATCGGAGCTGCAGATGGCTAAAAGCATCGAATCAACTCAGTTTATCAAACAGCTTATTAAAATAAGTTGACAATGCTGTTTTACATCATTAGGGATCGTCCATAAATGATGTCGTCCGGATGGGTGTGGGTCCAGTCAGATTTTGAAGACATATTACATATAGCGGTTTAAGTAATGTTGATGTCATGACAATCATGACATAGAGGTGAATGGGTTATGTCCTAATAAAGTTTTAATTTGGGTGACATTATTTATGAACCATCCCTTACAGCAAATTTTGATTTTTTGTAAATTAGAAAAATGGGTGGGTATTAAAATTCAGTGTATCGTTAGCATTATGGTGGTGTGTAGCTCAAGATAAATCCACTAGTTCAGGAATTCCTCGATCATTTACGCAATTGCTGTTATCACATGTTACAGATGCCGAATTATCGTTTATTTTATTTTTACCCACCAAGATTTTGACATCATTTATGGGTAACCCCTTAAAAATCGTCCTTAAAGAATGTCATCGTTCGGGTCAGCTGGTCTAGCCAGATATTGATGACTGATGACATTCCATTTTAAAATAGTCGCTTACTCAATGGTAAGAGATCATCCGTAAATGATGTCAGGGGTACGGTTAGTGGGTCAGCTAGGATCTTGATGACAACGTATGTTAAAGATATCCATCTATTCTACACAATGGTTCGGTTGATGACAGGGTAATCATAGGGTCGTAGAAATGGAGATATTTCGATGACATCATTTACGGGCAACCCCTAAAATGATAAAATAGTGGTTGGACAAAATGTCATTAATTGTGTGACGCCATTTGCAGACCACCCCAAAACATGTGATTTTGTATTTTATGCATGTAGTGTTATTTAAACTCTCATAAATGGAACCTAATATCGCATTATCTTTCATTTTCCATCTTATCTGAAAGTTTTCTAGAGTGATCACATAAAAGGCACTAACTTTCACTGTAATATTAATGCAATTTTAACATGATCACATTTTGGGACACGGTGATCACATTTACAGCATTTTTGTAATATCGAAAATTATCGAAGATATTTCATACAATTCGGTATAAGTCTTCGAATTTTCAGTTTATCGGTTTGATATTTTAAGGGTACATAAAGAATGAACTGGCTAGTATTTGAGTACATAAACAGTGAATTTGGAGGAAGTACAAAAAAAGTTACAGATTTTCAAAGTTGAAAAAAAATGAACCCGATCACACATACGCACTCCCCTACTATAACTAACTTTAAATGTATTGATCACATTAAGGGCACTTGGGCCGTTGTAAGACTTACCGCAGTTTTTTCGTACAATGAACTGTATCTCTTGCAACTTTTAATTTTCGACACTGATCATTTTTTTGTACATACAGTATATTGTAGAGAAGTACAATGATAGCTTCTTCGTTATTGTACGTTGTCTGTGGAAAAAGATACAGGTTTTCAAAGTTGATAAAAAATGAACCCGATCACACATACGCACTACCCTACTACCCATATAGAAGGCCGCGGGTTTGAATCTGAGTTTTTGCATTACTTCTTAAATCAGTTATTCACGTAAATACATTCTTGGTTAAATATGCAACACAGAAATTAGTAAACTCAGTCTATCACATTACAGTGTAAATCCCTAACTAAAATTTCGGTTGACCACTATAACACCTTCTGGGGTCGATGTTGGAGTAACACAAAAATAAGTTACAAATTAACACCTACGAGGTTAATTAGCTTATATTTTTCTAAGCGTGAACTAATGTGGACTGCTGGTAACCCATTGTACTGTCAATGTTGGAGCAACGGCAAAATTAGTTACAATTTATTACCTACCGTATTTCCTGTTATGGACCACATTTTTCATTTGTAATTGTACAAACAAGGGTATGAGAGGTATGAGTTTGAATAGTACATGGGTCTATTATCTATTTAACACTGTGTTATATGGTAGTAAACGGGTCTGTAATAATACACGGGCCTTTATTAGTACACGGGTCTGGGAGATCTGAATTTACAGGAAATATGGTCTGAATAGTACACGGGGTGTACGATTTATATGTAACTTATATTTTTCTAAATGTGTACAACGGCGGTTGCGTACATCTAACTGGCGTTTCTACTAACTAGCAAGTATTCCAAACATTTATAAATGAGATTCTGAGATATACAAAATCGACTGTAAATGTGAAGTTAAATGGCATGTCTGATGATTTTAACCCATGGTGAGGTTGGCGCTAAAAAATTACGAATATTAGAAAATCTGCACAGCTTCGAATAACTGATAGCCAACCATAACCATTGAAGTGACTCCACAGAGGTATATAGAACTAAAGACACTACTCCCCGGGAAAAAGGAAGGCAGCCAGGGGCAAAGCGCCGTCTGCATTTTTGGTGTGCTTAGCATCAAGGCTGCAGCTCGCTTCCGTATAACTAGGTGTCTCTCAGATGTGCAAGTTAAGACTTGCACTAGCTACGAGAGTCTACGGTTGGTAATATTCGATTAGCCGTAAGTTGCAGTTGCAAGGATATCGATGGATGGTTTCCATCCTTAGAAATACTTGGCAGAGGCAATTGAGGAGGCAAATTTGAAAACACGCAGTTCAGAGGTTAAAATGCTGATGTCGCCACTACTGAGAACTTTTGGTGCAATGATAAAGTGTTACCTATAATAAGTTCATCCATAGTGCCGCATAAAAAACACATGCAAAGAGATTACAGTAGGGCATCTAGGTATTCTATATCTGTGAGTGACTCCCAGACAAACTGTTTTCGAGTGTTATAAAAATTTCACACATGTAAGGGAAAATAAAGGAACGATAAATTAGTGAGGAAAAGCGATGAAATTCTCGCTTCCAATTTTATTACTGACCATGGCCTCCTCGACTTCCAGCCTATGGGCAATACTTCTTAATATGACCATCTTATGACAGTAGGAACATCTGTGTTAACGCAGAAGAGGACACGTCACGCGTACACTTTCATTCGACTGATGGCTAGATAAAACTTCAATTGGCTGGCTATTTTTACTACAGTAATTGCATTGATTTCGGGTATTGATATTCAATTCACTTTGTGGCATGTATTTGTATTTGTTGTTTGAGCTTGTGCTACAAAATAGGTACTTATTGGGTCGATTTAACCAAAGCCCATACAACCACATAAGGATGTCAATTACTTGGGGTACAAAATTACTTGTACAAGACCAAGACTTGCATTCCTTGGGTATACCACCCAAGAATTCGAATTACTTGGGTACCCCAAGAGTCTTGGGTTCCGTTGCTTGAAAATCCTAGGGTACCCAACAGTACAAAATCCTTAGTACAAACCCAAGACTCTTGGGTATTAAACCCAAGGAATCCTTGGGTTTTGGACAAGAGTCTTGGGTTTTTGATTCCTTGGGTGCACCCAAAACTGTTTGTTTTGCGCGAAATTTTCCGGAAACTATTAAAATTCCTTGGCTACCCCAAAGCCCAAAAGTCTTAGGTACCCAAGTACCCAAAATCCTTTGGTACTCCACGACTCATTGGTACCCAACAACGAATCAAATTACTTTGGTTCCCCAAGAATCTTGCCCAAGAAAATCCCTATTTCATTCTGAAACGTATTGTTGACAACAAAACAGGCCAAAAATAGCAAGTTAAACATTTTTACAACCCAAGGCCCTTGGGTTACTCTTGCGTAAGATGGCGGAAATTCTTGAGTCTTGGGTCTTGGGTGCTGACATCCCTACACGCTTAGAAAAATAGGAGTGAATTGACTACTTTATTGTTAATTTCTAACTACTATCTTGTTACTCCGACATCCACAGTGAATCTTGTTAACCACTGTCAACAGGATTATGGTTAGTGATTTACAGTGAAAACTGTTAGACTGAGTATACTAGACCGGTGTTGGATCACGCAACACTAATCCTGTTAAACGATTTTATTAATTAAAAAATAACACCAAAAACTGGAATCCTACTCCTGAATTCGAACCCACACCCTTTGGAATACGAACGTGGCTGCTAAACCACTGGGCTGTCACAGCACATTAACTGTGCATTACTAAATTTAGCATACATATACAGCGATATAAATGCTTCAACAGGTTTAGTGTTGATTTAACAAGTTTGGTGTTGGGTTTTGCAACAACAGTCTTGTTGCATGTGGTTAACAGTTTTCCCCACCCTCAAAAATTTCAAAATTTACTACTAAACCTGTCAAAGTTAACAGCTTAACCTGTTGCCACGGCCTAACTACATTCGTGTCAAGATCTTTTCTAAGCGTGTACAACAAGACGCATCATAACTGTGTGTCAGAGATAGGAGGCTACAGCCTGCTCGGACATATTACCATTTCACCTATCCTCTGCCCTACAGTGGTGATCACTTTCTCTATGCAACCACAGTCACGGGTGTTCAACAGTGGAGCGGTGTACCGATTCTTATTATGCACGACGCACGGTACACCCGCATGCCCACCGAACTACCGCGCCAGCCACCGATTGGCTTTCAGTGAAACTGTATGTATCCTATTGCTGGTCACTATTCCACACCACAGCTTTATGCTAATTTTATCATATCCAACAAGTTTCATTCTACGACAAGAAATAAGTAATTCCCCCAAATAGTCAGTGTAATTTGGCTCAGAAATGTGAAAATACTGCCTTTTGCAATTCATAGAATCTACTACTACAACTGCTTTTTCGACTGTCAGAAAAATAACTAGCTTCAAAGTTTTCGAATTCAGGAAGGTCGAAAAAGACATAGATAAAAATGGTACGGGGTTTTCGTTGAAATACATACGTCGACCTGAGAATCAATTTTACGGGTACCACAGGCATGGCACTGCCAATTTAATTATCCTTTAGTGTTAATTGTGCATTTATCTTTAATTTGCGCCTATAAACCTCATATTGGAAATATAGCCATTTAAGAATACGTATGATTTTTCATTGCTTGTTTCACTTTTGCTCCGCCAGGGCGTACACAAGATGTTCATTGATTTCATTTTATCCTTCATAATCATTGTTGCACATTAGCAGCTACGAGGTAAATTCGCTTATATTTTTCCAAGCGTGTGGGTAGAAAATGTCCTAGGTTTAAGATTGGGCAGCAATCATCCCAGTAGGAAATTTCCGGTTCCTGCAAGATGTTATTCGGGACGGGATTTTCTTACGGAACTAATTTTCACGGTATAGTATTACTGGTTTCCTTATTGCTATGAAATGGAAATGGGTCCACAACCGATTATACATATGGCTTTAATAAGGTATGTGTTTTAGGGGGTTGATTCTAAAACCTAACCCAAACTTGTTTGTGCTTATTTTTAATTTTGTAGTGAATTTTCAGTATCCACGGTCCACAGGAGTCGATGTTTTCAATTTGGGTCTAATTTGATTTTAACTTATTTAGATTGAAGATTTTCAACTAGGGTTTTTATTTGAAATGTGTTTAAACAAAAGCTAATTACTTTTCCAACTCCAACCTTACTGTTTACTACTGTTCACACCCGGACAAAGCGTTTTTGGTACAAATGAGAATCCATCTTGCACAGAGCGACAGAGCACAGATCTCTTCGGATAGAGAAAATCCGCGATCTTCCGAGTTGTGTTCTGAGATGTCGCTTTGGGTGTTGGAGGAATCTAGACGGTTCTCTCGCCGTTTCTCTATCTCTGCTCTATCTCCACTTCGCTTTTTCTGGTACCTAAGTATTAGTAATAAGGTTTAACTATACGTAAGATTTAAAGTTGAAAGTGAACGGTAGCATGTACTTACTGCATAATTACGTAAAGCGGCGGTATTAAAAAAATATATTTTATTTAGATATTGATTTCTGAAAGACGTTCAGCGGTAGCCCCAAGTAGTAGTGGCAGTAAAAATGTAAATTTAATTTTTTTTCGGGTAAGATTAGTTTGTATCAACCGACAACATACATTTATCTGGCTAACAACGTTACGACACACTACTAAGCTGCAATGATATTTTTAGTTGTTTCTTTGATAGTATTTTTAGTTTTAATTTTAATTTGGTATCTTAGCAAAATATAGCTGGTCGTTTGATAGCATGGGCGCTTTCTAGGTTCTGATTCTGAAACGAAACATTTTCAAAACTTTTACTTTGAATTGTACAGTATTTGAAATGATAGTTTTAATCATAAAGCATTCTTAATACCAGTTTAATTTCGAAGAATGGATTTATGCCTTATATTTTTACCTATATGTACATTCTACTGATATTATATTTGCTATCAGTTTCTCCTTCTAATTCTAATCCTACCATAACCAGCTGTATATTTACGTTTATTTTCAACACATATTTAATTTTCACCAGGGGAAGGACGAAACGTTGCGGGTAGTAAGACGATCATTCAACCATCTTACACATAGAGCTTGGAATCAGGAAACTCAACAGTTCTCCGATTCATGTATTTAGATGTCGCTCCGGGTAACTGAGAAATCAAAACGGCCATTTCAGTAACACGTAAGTTGTAGCATACTCACTTTTTTAAACGTGACTTATTCGGTTTTTTTTGACATTCTGCAATAATTATTCTGCATGTTATTTTTATTTCAATGCTTCCCACATCTCTGAAAGACGCACCACGTGCTGCTTGGAATGTAACAACTAGTGACTACTGGTGATATGGTACAAATAATCGTTTAGCTTTTACCGGAAACTGTGTTATTTTTATTGTTTATTGATTGAAAGGATTGAATGGTAAATATGTTTATTTATGAAGTAAATACTAGGCAGTGATTATGATGCACCTAAGTATGTGAGAAGAGTTCATATTTGATGTTGCTTGCTATCAATCTTGATTCATTGTAATTCAGGTACAGTTTTGTATAGTTTTGGATGTATACAGTTATTTTTTTTACATCTTCCTACTCACTGCAACAAGAATAACAAGGTTTTTGCACTGTTTTTGTTTAGGAACAAATTAAGAATCAAACATGCAAAAGGAGTTTTCATATTTATGTACTATTTAATTTTAATTGTTACTTATAAAAATCTATACTAACAATAGCAAGTTTTATTTTGTATAGTAAACGCATGTGAAAAACCAATTTTTATCTTATAAACTAAGCGTGCGAACAAAACTACCCAAGCAAGCCATTGCATTAATTGTGATCAAGTATGACAGCATTACGAATATGTACTTACACATTAGAATGAAGATGTCTACGTTTTCTCACCCTCTTTCTCTCTCTCAGGAACTGTGTGTGTAATGTTGACAGCCAGGTTAAACGTTTTTGACACTACTCTCGAACTTTAATAAATATGGTTAAATAGTGTTGATGGCATAAATTAAAATAAGATGTAGAATAGAAACACTCTTTTGGTTTGTCTAACTCTTGACTACAAGTTGATTTCCCCGTGTGTTGTATATGAAGAGTTGTAGAGATAAAAAAAGACGTGGAAGAAAATGTGTGTACAGCGTGAGTCGTAAGTGATAAATAAATATTTTCCACTTTAGACTCACACAGTGAATTGAGAAAGGAGAATACTGCTATGTGTGACTGGTAAATAATAAAGATATAATAATAATAATTATAATAATTTGATAGGATATTTGTAGATTGAGGATAGCGTGAAGGGTGTTGGATTAGTGGTAGTGGTTTCTTTTTCTGTATGACCAGAGCATGCAGTGTCTCGTATATTATTGGTATGTATTGTAGTTACTGTCAACTGGGGAGTCTGTGTATGAGGAGTTGAGGAGAATTCCGGAGGATAAGAGGCTCATGTGTAGCGATGGATGACTTTTGAGTTGTATTTGGATTTTTGGATGGAGTTGCAGTTGAAATCTTGACGAGATATTTCATGTGATGGTGATGGTGAGGTGACGGTGACGGTTGATTTGTGTTGTGTAGATGGGCTGACGCTCTCATCATGATCACTTTGACACTTGAGAATACTTGAGATGGTTCGAGTTGGAACTTTGGAAGTGGAGCCAAGCAGTCTGCCTTTTCAATTTCGGTAAGGTCCTTTCCTCCTTCCTTCTTCACTTGTATTCATTTTCGTTATTCGTTTCGTTTCAGTCAGATCATCTTTTCTTTCTTTTATCCATCGCATCGCCTGGCCTTCTTCAAAATCACCATCAATATCTACTATGGGCTGTAACTTTTTTTTTACTATACATGCCCATTATTTCTATTCTAGACATTCTAGTTCGTAGTTGCAGCGTTCATTGGATTATTGGAATCTCCATATCTTGTCTTATTCGAGCCTATAACTATTGTGTGACTTCCAGTGTAGTACAGGAATTAAAAATTGAATATTATGACAAGTGTTTACTTGTAGCATACTTATATCGTCTGTGAAGAACCAAAATTACCCATATCCAATTTAAGCTACAATAAAAATGAGCTGTCATAAAAGCAAAATGAGAAACATGCGTAAAATGTTACTTAAGAGTTTTTGAAAAGCGTAAAATGTTCTATTTTCATGTTGTTCAACAAAGTAAAATGTCCTATTTACATGTTTTTGAAAATTTGCAAAATATTCTAATTCCATGTTTTTGAAAAGGTGCAAAATGTTTTAACTCTATGTGTTTGAAAAGTGTAAAATGTTGTATTTACATATTTTTGAAAAGTGCAAAATGTTCTATTTAAATACTCTCAAGACATATTTGAATATTTTGGTAGATAGTTGATATTGCTTTTAGCTTAAAGTGGATATGGGTCGTTTTGATTCTTCACAGACGATACGTAAGTATGAGTAACAATAAAATGTTTGCATGTGTGATTGTCATGGTGGATAGTGTTAGTTAAAGTTGAAGGATTGAATTCCACAAAGCCACTTATCAGCCGACATGTCCACAATCCTGGTCAGTTCAAATTCAAGCAAGATGATGAACCTTATAGCTTAAGCGTTCGATTCTGATTTAATGTACATCACATCTATGCTTTTTGATGTCAACAATCAACACTACATCAAGCTGTCAGCAACTAGTTAAATGAATGTTAGCTACTGTATGTAATATCCCTAATTGCAGTACACGTATATGTATGCATGAATACCGAAGGAGAAATCCTAATATAGTCGGACATTCAACATTGATAATTCGATACACTGATTGTTAAACTAGTAGTCAATTTGATTGAGTTAAGGTGTCTTATTTCATTATGACTGGTCTCGAGATGATCCCTTAACTAAACAGCCACAAGGCTAGCAATAATTATAATGAAGCAGCATCATTAACCATCAACAATTAAGGTAATTTATTTTCCTTTAAGTAGAGAATATACCTAAATTTTGGATCTATCAAAACGACTTTCAAAAGTATTCGTTGAGTTTGCAAGTTGCAAGTGTGAAGCCTTTAACTAACAATAAGAACCGAAAACTGTCAATTTGATTTGTGTAGGAAAATAGCTGGGTAGTACATGTAGAAAAGATGCTTATTAGCGTGTAAGTACCCATTTTGAAATGGAATTTCTGACGCTTCCTTTCTTCTAATGTTAAACTGTGACTTCTTGGCTTATGAATATTTTACCCGGTGCCGGTGCCGATGCGGGTGCGGTGCGCGGTGTGAGGATATTATCATTTAGAAACATTATGGGCTAGTCAGCAAATTATATATGAAGTTTGTATATTGTGTATAGTTGTGCTGCAATGTTCAGTAGTAACCTTGTCAAAACAATATTTTAATCTTTTGGAATTTCCTGGATTTCTTTTAAGACTGTCGGTGAACCGCTATTCCACCACTACTAAACTACTACTATTTACTACTCTCACTCTGTCTGACTGTCTGTCTGACTATACTCCCGTTGTCTCGTTCGGATTTCGGATGTGGGAATGTGGATGTCGTTCGTTCGGGGCTCGGGCATAAGTTACTGCTGCCCTTTTCCAGAAAAATTCTTATTCCACAAAATGTGAGTGTGGGTACTTCGCGGCGGCTTTATATGCAGAGTTTGAACAAGTAAAAACAAGTACGCACGTTCCAGACTTAATCCTCCTTTTGTTTTTTTATTGACGACAAAAGAGAGACAAATGAAAATGTTCCACAAAGTATTTTAGTAACCTGCACGACAGTATTTAAATTATCCAAAACTATAGTAATAAGGATGTTTCTCCACGGGTTCTGGTTTGGCTAGGGGACGCATACTGCATAATATTAAAATTGTTTTGGATTTGTACTGGAAATTGTTGAAACCCAAGAAGAAGCGTCATATGAATGATAGCTATGATCTACGATACTCTACTTAATAATAGTAATAACAAGGGCCTCATTCCTTTTAAAAAGATACAGAGCGTGTAAAATTTTTTCTTACGGGATACATTTCAAGGCTCAATAAGGTAGTCGTAGCAGTAATAATGAAGTGATAAAGAGCAGGAAGTTAGAAATAGTTTTACTAAACCAAAATCAAACGAAGGAGATACTATAGTATGTGATTATGCAATTATGTGGAGGAGAATAAAATCTCCTATCTTCTCTTTTCTTGTCGAAGGAAATCAGGATGATATGATGACGATGAAAATGAACAGTTTTTTTTCAACAACCAGGGTTTGATAGGTTTGGCTTCATGGCTTCGACTTTGGTACATGAATAAGCTTGTGACGGAGACGGAATGATGGTGCAGTGTGTGGATTGTAGATTTAATTCATATAGATAATAATAAATAATACATTTGAATAGGCATAGTAAATATGATGTGGTGTGTCTGATGGTGTGAAGATGATATCAAACATCAAACAAAGTGAATGACTTGACTCTCTTGTGTTAGCAAAGGTATACAGATAGTTCATACTTGGTCAAGTGGATGCCGTATATACATTTATTGGAATGTCAGATTTATTGTGGCTACAACCATTGAAACCAAAGATATGAAGGTGTGGGCAACTCCCAACAATACACACAAGTAAAGATGCCAAATCAAATCACTCCAATGCTGTTGTCGTTGTGGCAAAAGACCAAAGACCAACTACAACAACTACTATTTACTATTTACCATTTACCCCTTCGTGGAGATTTCTCTCATTTCATTCTTCTTTTCAGTTTCTTCTCGGCTCTCTCACTGAGTGTTTGAATGAATGACAAGCATGGGTCATAGCTTTATTGTTCAGCGTTGTCATTCATGTAACGCTGTGTCATACAGTCATGATGCAGCTCGTCGATTAGTACTCTGTAGAGTCATATGTGAGGCATACTTGGATCTTCTTGGCATTGGCGTATGTACCTCCTGTAGATATGTAGATAGATGAAGGAAACCCCAACTTTTGACTACACGAAGGACCAGTCTCTATACAGAGACGGAGACCAGAACAAAATTTCTGAATGTGCACCGTGTAGGTTTTGGTTGATGGTCCGTTTCATTTCATGTCGTTCGTTTCATGGTTCAACAGCTTTTGTTGATGGACTAAATGAGTGTCGACATGAATCTTGCCCACCGACTTTGCCTCGCCACCGTATAGCCTATCCTATTCACCTAAGTATAGGTACCTCTACAGTACTCTACACAATCATGTATCCTCTCTGTCTTGTACTTGTACTCCTATTCATTCTTGAAGACAGAGAGCGAGAAGGAGCTGGAGAGATGGGTATACCCTGCAGACTGCATTACATTGTATAAACGTAGGTGGATGGAGGTATCCCTTTCTGCCCCTTCGAGTAATTATGTACACATTGGACCCTTGTGTAGACCTGGAGTCCCTGTAAAAATATTCTCCTCAGACTTCCTGGCGACTTCCGCCCCAAAAACCTGCCTTGTAATTCTCATTTAAATGTCAACGTAATGTGATCCCCCATATGTTTGTCTATCCTTGAGAAGAATTCTGAAGCCCTCCCGTCACTCTCATTTAGTTACTCAAATATTTACTATATTTACACTACATCATCTATAACACATTTTACCCAATTCTATTTTAAGTCTTAATGCTAATCTGCTAATAATGCAAGCTTCATTCTAATTGTAAAGTGTTATGGATTGGATTATAAGGTTACTGGAGATTGAGTAAAAATCAACTCATAATCCGATTTCTAATAGCTTTAATGTTTATTTGAAGCTGCTATATAGTTTAAAGTTCGGGGGGTTACGTATACTCGTTTTTTATAATACGCTAAATTATTCAGTCATTAATTTTTATTATTATGTTTTCGGTTAAAGATCCAACACGGCACGGCTTTAAACCTTATAGAGATTAGTAAGCTTTCCCCATGCCTATAGAATCCGAAACCATTATTAAGGAAAAGTTTCTTTTTTTAAGAGTATCCTTTTTATTGTGAATACTATAGTGTGTTTTAGATATGGGGTTATAGTTGTACGAGTGGAATGATAAAATTTGGTGAAGCCCCCATCTGAGAGGAAATACGAAATTAAAATGATAATAAATGTTATTTTTGTTCTAGATTCAAATTAAAATGAGGGACGTGAACTTGAGTGCAGAATAAGAATAGCTAATTGCTTCGAGGCTGGCTGTGTGATAGCGGCGAAAAGAAGTGAAGACTATACACGTAAGTACTTACATCATCATCATCATCTGCATTTTCTGGTGCGATGAAGAAGGAGAGAGGGTCCCTTTATATTGCTGAGCAAGAATAGGGAGTCGAAGGGAAATGGAAATGGCATCTTGTGTCACACTGAATAGAAGGAGAGACAATAGACAACTATTACAAGTTGAGAATAATCTTATTCTTATTGACGACACTGAGCCAGTGCACCGGGACGACCGCGGGGCCGGGACCGGGACCAGGACCAGGACCGGGACCAGGACCGGGACCGGAACCGGTGCTGGATTTGTTTTATGTGACTAAGAGAACGAGAAGAAGAAGACGTAGAAGAACGTAGACGTTGTGCTCTGTCAGAGTGCTAAAGAAGTCACAAGTGTTTCACGGCAATTAATTCAAAGAACAATAACAATAGAATTACTAGTTATTTTGGCACTATGCTACAGTTGTTATTAAAACAATCTCAGGATTTGTCTTCGTCTCCGGAAGTAGGTACTGCTCCGTGTTCATTATGTTCATTAGACGGATGGCAGAGCGCTATGTGGGGTGCTACTGGTGTTTGTCTCTGGGGTGGAGGATGCAGAGCTATTGGAACTATTTTCTGCATTTTGACTTGACATTCATTTGGTGAGAAGAGCGTCTCGAGTGAAGACGGGAGACGGGAAGTTACATGAGAAGAGATGCTGAAAGGATTTGAATCTATTGAACATATCATTTGTGGTTTCATTCCCCAAGATTTTCGGTTTCACCTCACCGACACTCAACTCTGCACATTCATTATGACGGCAAGTGCGCTGTTGTTAATGTTCCATATCCTAACATTCCCAGTCCCAGCCCACCTATCTCTCCTTCTCCTCTCCTCCTCGTCTTCGTTTCGGCTCCTCGTAGTATCTTCCCCTACTATAGTGTTTCACATGCTATATTGTGTATTGGTTTGTGTCCTCCATGTATGCGTGTATAGCTAGTCTCGTAGCGGGTATGCGTAGTTTAAATATCAATGAAATGAACTGCGTGATGACACCACGTTGTCGGGATTCATCTGTGCGGAGCGGCACGGCTTCTCCGGCTCCGTCTCCGGCACCGGCTCCGGCATCCACATCGGCTTTCTTCTCTCAACTTAATCCGGATGCCCTCAGCCACGTTCTCCTCATTAAACTAATATTAACTAACTATTTTATCTTTTCCTCTCACTCCCCTCTCTCCCAACCATCTCCAAACTTTTCCACTTTTTACTCACGGACTCCCTCCCCCGTCTTTAACTGCACCGCACGCAATCCCTTTCATTTCCACGGAGATTCAATTATTTGTCTCTCAACAACCTTACATTATTATTCTAGAGCCGCTGCTGCTCCTCTTGCTGCGGCGTGAATAAAAAGGCAGGAGAGAGGATTGAGCGAAAAACATTGTGTGAGGTTCTTTTGAAATGACGAGGAGATTGGAGGATGACCGATGCCGATGCGGATGCGGATCCCGATCCCGATGAGAAATAAAAAAGATATGGATGAATTAGATTTAATGGGGATGAGCATGCATTATGTGCGGTATATCATTGTGTGCTTCTTGCAGCATTGTAGTTTAATCAGGACCTGGATTTTGGCTTTTCTTATGCTACGTTTGTATGTATCGATGTGTAAAGCTGTTGGTCTGGGTGTTTGCTCCTCCCCTCCGACTTGATGTTGGCTCTCGTCTTTTGGTTTTGTTGAGATTTTGTGGAAGAGAAAGGATGAGGATAAAAATGTTGTGGAGAGGATATTGAAGGAGGAATTAATGCAGAGATGTGATATATGTGTGGATGTGGAGCTGAAAGAAGACAGTTGATGAGTCGAAATTTTATGGCTTCAGTTTACGACTATGTGACTGAGTAGGCAGACATATGTTTTTTTGAGAAGATATTCTGCTCTGCTTTTTCCTCGTTTCCTCTCCACTATTCTCTTCTCAACGCCTTTTGCTTTCCTCATCTGTAGTATCCGCGTGGTGTAGTAGTAGCAGTAGTAGTAGTGGTGTATGTATACGGGTCTTGGTCCTGGTTGTCTTGTCTTCTTCTTCTTTTGGAGCAGTTGGTGAGATGCAATGCAATTTTTTCTACATGATGGATACTCGCCTTAAGAAACTCATAGTGAGCCAGACGGAAGATAAATGGATGGCATTAATCCGACAGCGGCCAAGATCCTACCGACTTACACAACACAGATTCCTATAGGGAGGCAACGAAGCAGCTATAGGCTCTCCTTCTACACACAAAATTATATATAATTGCCTTCCTATACACTAATAGATGAAGACGAACCTATACTGGAGATATAGTGTTTAAGCATATACTATATACTGGGGCACAGATAGGAGATAGTGATCCGCGTTGAAAACATTCTTCTTTTCGCTCCTCTCCGTATCTCTGAGCTGCTCCTGTTAACTTCAACTTGACTTCATTATGATACATGAGGAGGCTCCGGATCCGGAGTCTGTATGATGTATTTATGTGTGGAGGAGCTGTAGTAGGTATGTAGGTGCATGTGAGATGGGATACTTTTCTTTTTTCCTGAAATATTATAGATTCCTTGCCAAAGTGCACTCCCGTGTAATTACTTCATTTATAAAACATACAACTCTTCTCCGTCTCACTCTGAAACAACAAATAATAATTAGAAATTAACTCTTGACATACAATAAGCTTATAAGAACTGAGGCAGCAGACGCACCAACGTGTACATCCACATCCGCATCCACTTAACCTTCCCTCTTTAACTCAAATACGATCATTTAATGTCTCTCACCGAGCCCACGAACATTGTCTTATTATCCCTCTCAACAGCAGCCATCCTATTTTTAAGAGCATCTCATCCCGATTCGGAGTAATTTGTAACTGTAAATATTTGCATTTTCATAAAAGTATCTATATAGAGGCATACCATTTTTTTGATGATCGAGTGAATACATTATACATTTGTATATTTGTGCCTTTCCACTCAACAACATTAGGCAAATTCTCGTCCTGAATTTGAAATATTTTGAGGATCTTCATTCGAAAGTTGGAACTTATATAGATATATATAGGCATTGTTCCCTTTTGTATTTGGAACATTCTAGAAGGCGTGATTGGTGGTGGGAAGCCAAAAACGAAATGGGACGAAAAAGGGATAAATTGAGAGAGAATTATTGACATTCGGATTTTGCAAAGATTTATAAGAATTGTTTGTTGGAATTTTAAGTTTTTGAGGGTTTGTTTGCGCTCGTAGATCGTTAGGTTAATCTCCTGACGTTCTCTCGGCTAAAATGTTGTGGAGCTTCCTTTTCCGTGGGTTGTAAAGTTGGTTGGAAAAGTGGAGAGATTACATAGAAAAGTACTGGAAGGTAAAAGTTTGGGAGTTAGTTGTGTGTGGGTAGCTTTCTGCATCTCTCCATGTACCTAGGTAGGTATGTAATTACATATACGAGAGGATGGGTGGAAGGGGCCAGTGAACCGTAGTTAAAAGACGACTCAAGGGTTTCTCAGCTCATATGGTTAACCCTGTCTACGAGGATTGAGTGAAACATATGTATTATACATGTAGCTTTATTATTCCATCCTCCATGTGTTTCACTATTTGGGCATTTCTTGAGCATTTCAATAGATTTATGCATAATCGCTATCTCCTATAGCTTCCCTTCTACTTCTACTTCTACCTCTCGCTTCATGTCTCCTTTATTCTTTTTGAATGTGACTGAAACTGAAAGGGGAATTGAAAGGAGAGGAGCGTATCTATATCGAATAAAATGTATAATAATCATCATAATTTTCTGTGTGCTGTCTGCCCAACGTTAAGAAAAGCGCACAAGTTGTAAGATCCCACGTATATTCATTTAGTTAGTGCTTATGGAGCAATAGCAGTAATTATGGATGTGCATCAAATGCTAATGTGTAAAAGTTGAAGTTGACTATAGGAGATCTTATAGGAAAGTCCGTAATGAAAAAAAGGAAGGTAGTGAAAGAAGAAGGGATATAGAGTTTGTGCAGATGAAGAAGGAGCAGAAGACGAAAAGGATGATGCAGGAGGAAGGGAGGGAGACGTGAAGAAGAAGGTAGTAGTAAGAAGTTTGGAAAAAATGAGGAGGGATGTGTAGTAATAACAGATGGGTTACATCAAAGGATTATCATCTCGTCATGGCCGTCGTAAACAGCCCTCACATTCTCTCTTCATCTCCTTCTATTTTCTATTTTAGACGCTCTCTCTCTCTCTCCCGATATCCTCAATCCATCCATCGACAGCTAAAAAATATTTAAGAACGTCAGCCATATTATACGAACAAGGCAGAAAAGAAGACCCAGGAACCGCAGCCTACAGAACTTCCAACGAGAACCAGAACCAGCATTAGTACCAACACAGCATTATTATTGCATTCGCATGTTACTTCAATAAGTGGGTATGGCAGACTTTACTATACTGTTTTTGAAAAAAATATACATGAATAATTATTATATAGTAATAGTAGAAATGGAAGACGGCAGATTATATTATTTATGCGCACTTATTCTGCAGAATTATTAGTTAAGGAAAGGAGACTGTGGAATACTGCAGATAAAAGTTCCCTTCTCCCATATTCCTGTTCGTGACTTCCATGGCTTATTGGCTTTTGGCGCAGGGGTAGGAAATGTATGCGGAGTAAAGTCTCTTGTAAAATTGCAAAAAGTTTAAAGTTTAAAAAAAAATATTAAGGCATATTCTGTAGACAATCTAGAACTTTATTCTGTTGATAGGATCTGTATCCGCATCGAATCGCATCGCATCGTTGAGACGCTCCCGGAACCAGTACCGGTACCGGTACCGGTGCCAGTACTTCACTTTCTACAGACCAGAGATTTTGCATTCGGCCTCATCTGCCAATTGCCAATTTCCAACTTGAGACTGCTCTCAAAGTACCTACTATTATTATTGTTGTAGTTTCAAAATATAAATAATCAAAAGCTAAAAGCGTGGAATGCTCAAAAGTGCAGACTGCACAGTTTGTTTTTTCATTGCTACTGCAAACTGCACTGCACTACTAACTGGGATGGAACTAAACTAGAAAGTCACAAAATTATATGTTGTTTACTTTGATGCGAGTCGGAATTTTAATGTTCCACTAAATTTTTACAACTCAAGATGTAGATACTGAAGAAACTCAACTATGATGATGATATGAACAGTGTGAACTATATCGTGAGAATTTAATTCCAATTTCATGTTATATGACCCCTTTCATTATTTATCTTCTGATTACTTTATATTTTCAATCAGTAACCTGGATTTTGAGCACCTTTATTGTTTATGGTAATCATCATTCGTCAAATTCAGTGGATTTCAAATATTAAATGGAATCTATTGATTATTTCTTATCTACTACTATTTTTTATTCCATATTCTAAAGTTTATCCTTAGTTTTTCTTCATGGCTCTGTTTGTGTGTGCAATATTCTTAAAAAGTTGTTTATGGGATAAAAGGTACATTGGTTGTTCGGATGTTCTTTGATAAGTCATACCCAGGCCGGTAATTCGTGCCCAATATGAACGCTTCATTGTGGTTAGGTTAGGAATACAGTTGGGATGACTTACCAAGCTAGCCCAAAGTGGTTTTGTGATGTGTTTGAAATGAAAGGAAGTTATTTAAGAGACGAGTTGTCCTGACACTGACTACTGTTACTGTTGCTCTACTAAATAATTGGGTGTTGGTAGTAAAAGAGGGAAAAGTGATTGAAATGTGGGACTGTTATGATTGGATACAATTTGATTTGATCTTGAAGTGGGATAAATCCGGAGTAAATGGATCAGCTGGCTCCATAGCTCTCGTTCACGATACACGGTGCATCATCAATATTGATATTACAGTCAAATTATTACTCACATATATTATGCTTTATGACGGATATTTTTACTCTACAATACAATAGTGTACAAATATAAAATTAACTACTTGTCGTTAGACTCTCTTACAGAATGTTGAATGTATTTATGTATGTATATGAGGCCTGACTTACTTTTTCTTTGCAGAGTTATTATGCTGGAAGGATTGGAGTTTAAGCTGTATGTACCTACCTACTAACAAGATATTTGAAGAAGATTATTGAAATCGAGGAATGAAGAAGGAGATGTTTGGGCTGTGTAATTATGTACAATGTGTGTGTGGAGTGTGTAAGGTGGGCTTTTTGGTTTCGGAGGGGATTTGAGATTGAGTTGGTGTTGGTATCGGAGTGTCATGGTTATCCTGTGTGCGGGTGATAAATAGGATGGATGAAATGGAGATGGAACAAGTTGGAAGTTTGGAAGGAATATTGCTGAGTGAAAAGGAGGAAGGTAATATCCTCATGGAATGAATGAATCCTATGGCTCCGTGTGTGAGTGTGGTCGGAGTACAAATTTCCTTTCTGTCTCGTAAGCAACACATGTCATCATCCACCGTCAGGTAGATAAAAAACTCTCAGGACAAAAACACGGACGACAAAGATAAATAGCTGCTTGGAAAGAAAGCCTTCACAATCTCACCAGTAGTACCAGTCTCCATGATCAGGAGAACATCACCCAAACCCAATGACTCTCATACATACTACAGCACTCCATATAACGTTCAAATATATACGAATTCGGTGTCACATCACATCCCGCAATGGTGTAACGTAAAGTCCCGCATAGTATACAAATATAATATTAACTACCAACTTCCAGCTAACAAGCTCCGTGTCCAATCTGTACATTTACAAAATACGAGTACTAATTGCAAATACACACAAATATTGTCACTCACTCCCTTCTCTTCCGTAACAGATTCCGATGAACTTTTTTTTGTGAGCTCTGCATTTCCAGTAAATAATCCACTTGGAATCATGAGGAATCAGCATCTCACCCGCACCAACACCAACCTCCAACAACCGTCTACACCGTCTCATCACATCCTTTCAACTTCCTATCATTATCATTTCTCACGCCGTAAAGTACTTGAATTCTAATTCCAACTTTTCCTCTCGTCTTGCCGATTCGGATATTTCGGAAATGTGTGTGTGTGTGGAATCCGAGTCGGGGAAAATGTAAGGCTAAAATTTCTGTAGCGCGTGTACTATTTTGTATTTATTTTTGAAAATTATTGTACTAATTTATAGTGTAGCTTTAGATACGGGAAATTACAAATTCTAAATCTAACAAATTATTTAAGAAAAAATTGTGTGTTTCTGCCGTTGTATAGGGAAGCACGAAGGACTTTGTTGCTAGGACTGTCGGGATAGAAGTATTGATGTGCACAATCTGCTTCGACGAAGACGGCCCATCGATGGAATGAGTAACGACTCCGATTAATACGAATCGTTTTGGTTCTTGGTTATGCAACGATTTGGATATTTGGAAGGAAATTAATGGCTATGTTCCACTTATGTGACAGAGGTTTACGACAGAGGAATTATGGGTGTTGGAACGTGTGTAAAAAAATGATAAGGTTTAAGAAAGTGAAGTGAGTGTCTGTCTGGCTACCGTGGAACTGTATGTAGTATGGAATGAGATGAGATGGTGTGGTGGGTACGTACTACTGAAGTGGAGGCAGTATAGATAATATGTGATGTCGTTGGCAGGTGACAAGTTCTTCACATTGGTAATGAATGATGTATTTGTAGATTGTTCCCGGCGTTGTCTTTTTCCAGCCTCGAACATGTTTGAGTTGCAATTTAAGATGTTTGGACAAGTCAACTTGCCGTAACTGTTATTTACTATTTAAACAGTGGGAGTCAGGGAGAATTCTCATCATCTCATCTGCATATTGTTACTTGTCAAAATCTACACACTTGCCCCATCCCATCCCATACCATCCCAACACGTAAGTACATACAGTCACTAAAGTAGAAAACACAGGGAGAGATATAGAAATTTAATATATACGCCAAATTGCTTCAGATCCATATTAGTATAGCGAGGTACAAGATGTCCATTCATATACTTATACGCTATACACACACGCTTCAATTCATTTTGCTCAGTTTTTCAAAGCTCCACATCTACAAAATCACTAAATCACCCCACGTCATCCGTATCAAATAAACAGAAACTCTCAACAAGCTGCTAATTGAAATCGGCAATCTATCTTCACACGAGATTTTGAACCTTTACACTAATTTAATCCCATCATTTATCAACTATTATTCCAATTACTTACTTGTAATCAGAAATCCAAAACGTTTTCAATTTAGGTCTTCTAGTACTATACCTATATTAAAATCAGAATTTGTAGCGAAAAAAACTGAAATGAAGGAGCAACGAGTCAGAAATATTTTTAAAACTTATGAGAGTATTAGGAAATACAAAAAATGCAAGAACAAAAATTGAACGGCCTTGTAAGAATAAGAAAAAGATTTAAAGAAGTAGAAAAAAACGGAGATGAGAACATGGAAAAGATTGTTGGGAGTCACTAATAAATTAGGATGTAAAACTTGAGCTGTGCTCTGTATGTGTAGTATTAGTAGCAATTTCACGTGTAGTTGCATTTTAACCGTTTCCCATAAGTCACTCGTGTCGGTGCGGTGTCGGTATCGGTGTCGGTTTCGGCCGGGTCCTCCGTATAATTCTGAGTGAGAGGCATCCCCTCTGTGTCTTCCTCTCCTCTGCCTCATATACATAATTTTAATATTTCCAGGTTTTTCCACTATACTATTACTAAATTGTAAATTCAAGACAGTTGGAAGTTTGGAAGTGATTCTCTCGCAATTTCATCATGTGATTAGTGAGAAATGATGAACAATGTTAACGTTGAGAGTTCTCCGTTCCGTCTGCTATCTGTGTGGTGTGTGTCCCGAAGCCGAAACCGAGACCGAACCGACGACGTGGAGTAGAATGGTTTATGCATTGTGGGCAGAGAAGATGAAGTAGAAGGAATATTATAGGAAAAGGACTTGGGGATGGGAAGTTGTGGGCCTATAAATATAGACTAATTATATACAAAAAAAAGAAGGAGAGTAGGTGTAGATTGGATAGACTGCGGAAAGGTGAAGGTGGCATTAGGTTGTATTAGAGTGGATTCATTGGATTTGGATTTGGGGGTGTTTTAGTTTTGAAGAAGCGGAGACTGTCTCCTGTCGACTGTCGAGAGTGTAAACTCGTGTAGATCGACCGAGACTCACTTTTGGACTTGATACGTGTGTGTCTGAGTGTGTGGAGAGTATTTTGGATGGGATTCATGGGATGATGCGCGCGGAAATGGTGGAGTAGTAATTGATGTAGTAAAGATCAAAGTTAAGTAATGTTGAGGTTGTAGGGATTTGTTGACGAATGCTCAAATGGTTTTCCTTGGGATTTTCTCTCTCTCTCTTGCTCTCGCTCACTCAGTATAATATTCGATGAAGTGAAGTTTGGTGAAGCCTCGTCTAAAGACACTCGTTCGTAGTCTGAGTTCCCTGGCCTGAGAAATCCTCTGCCGGGTGGACTAAGTCAGTGGAGACAAGACGAGTTGAAGTGGTGAAAGGACAAGTGTGAAAAATGAACCAGTTTGCCACCCTCGTAACGTTGACTTGGCCATGCAATCCCTTGGGCATGCTCCTCAATTTGTCACCTTTTGCAACCCACATCTGCATCCATCCATGGAGGAGAATCCATCCCATCCCATGCCATCACATGCCCTCCATACACATCCACACACGGAGGAGAGAAAAGCATCTTTCAGAATTCAAAAAGCTCAAAGCCAAAGATAAAGCGGAGCACATATATTCATAAAGCCGAATATAGCGGATCACTTCAGATTTCATAGGTCCTGGGCATCTTCTTTCTTCTTGTACTTTTTACTATAATTATACATATCGTCTGTGAAGAACCAAAATGATTCATATTCATTTTTAGCTAAAAACAAAATCAACTATCTACACAAATGCTCAAATATGCCTTGAGTGCATTTCAATAGAACATTTTAAACTTTTCAAAAATATGTAAATCGAACATTTTACGCTTTTCAAAAACATTGAATTAGAACATTTTGGATCTTTTCAAAAACATGGAATTAGAACATTTTGCACCTTTTCAAAAACATGGAATTAGAAAATTTTGCACCTTTTCAAAAACATGTAAATAGGACATTTTACATTGTTGAAAAACATGAAAATAGAACATTTTAAGTTTTTCAAAAACTCCTAATTAACATTTTATGCATGTTTCTCATTTTGTTTTTATGACATAGCTCATTTTGATTGTATCTTAAATTGGATATGGGCTATTTTGGTTCTTCACAGGCGATATATAGTTACATACAGGTATTATTGAATTTTATTTCAATTTTGTTCAATGAAAATTACCTGTATAGATAGCGGAGCTACATATCCACACGCACCATGTGACTACTGAAATTGAAGGGCACTGTACCAAGCTGCTCATTTTTGGCTGACTAGTGACCAAATAGTGAATGCTGGAAGCTATGGATGTTGAATTGGATGAGTGAGTCTCCCTCCGCGCAACATTATTCTTTGGTCATGTCCATGAGGGTATAATCTTTGCCACAATAAAGTTCACAGTACCTTCACTTCCGTGCGTCCAGGATTTACTTGTGGCACAAGCTACATGTGTGTATAATGATGATGATGACGGCACACACCACCGTGTTATTTTGATAGGATCTGATTTTCTGAATAGATGAGGATAAGTACTTGCTCAAACCAAAACGAAATCATAAAAGAATCAGAGGGCGAAAACAAAACGGACGTAGGTAGGCAGCTCCAAAACCAAAACGCTTGGATATCAATTATTGAAAGAAGTGACTACGTATATAGGCTGTGTTAATACTTGTATAGTTTATCCTATAGAATAAGTGCAAGTGTAGCTCCCTTTTGGCCGGCTATTTAGGAAGATCTCTGTCTGTCTGTGTGTATCTGTGGGTTGCTACATCACAGTCGATTTCGAATTAACTGTCTGCCACTCCTCTTGAGAGATTATACATAGGAAAGCAGTCGTATTTATATCCCATTGCTGCCGATGTAACTCTACATATCGTCTGTGAAGAACCAAAATGACCAATATCAAATTTAAGCTACAACAATGAGCTATGTCATAAAAAAAATGAGAAACATGCGTAAAATGTTAATTACGAGTTTTTGAAAAACGTAAAATGTTCTAATTCCATGCTTTTTAAAAGGTGGAAAAATTTCTAATCCCATGTGTTTGAAAAGTGTAAAATGTTCTATTTACATATTTTTGAAAAGTGTAAAATGTTCTATTTACATATTTTTAAAAAGTGTAAATTATTCTATTTACATATTTTTTTAAAGTTGTTTAAATGTTCTATTCAAATGCTCTCAAGTCATATTTGAATATTTGTGTAGATAGTTGATACTGCTTTTAGCTAAAAATGGATATGGGTAATTTTGGTTCTTCACAGACGATATACTATTAATATACGGATTCGGAATTCGGAGGGATGCCCAATGGAATTGGAAACCGGGATTTGAATGAAACCAATAATAACAGTAGCTCCGTAGTACGTAATGGAGAAGTGCTCTGATAGCTATAGTCGAAATTGAATCGGGTTCGGATATACTTACTGGTACGGACTGGATGACGTTTAGTTTTTGGTTTCTATTTTGTATTTGTATTTTGCAGTGGTTCTGATTTGTGTGTAGGATTCTTTTACAACTCTGACTGACTGTAACTGTAGTTATGTAGCGTGGCTGTGGCGGAGCTGAGCTCAGTTGAGTTGTGGATTGTGGATGAGAAGCAGCAGATGCATGAGTGCCATCGGGAGCCAAGAATTTTCTTTTGGGAGAATCTCTACGTAATAGTAATAATAATATGATGATGATGATATTAGCGGAGATGAAATGAGAATGAGTCTTGGATCTTCATTCCGAATTGCACTCCCATTCCAGTCCCACAGTCCATGGCTCATTTTCCTTGAGTATCCCATTCGATTCCTTCATACTTTCCTTATTATGTAGTCCTGTGCGATATGATGTTGGGATACGAGTGCATGGGCTGACTAGTGAGTAAGTTGTCTTGACGAAGAAGACGAAGACGAAGACGAAACTCTGGTGGTGCTGTGTGAAGGAAGAGTAATCTGATGCTTACTTAAATCCTATCAACATATAAAGTAGAAGAGATTGCGTAAATAAATTAGACACAAATCACTCCTTGGTGGTAAGGGAATCTGCATTGGATTCTCTCTCTCTGTCTCTCCATCCATGTTGTGTGTGTGTGAGTGTGAGCTTTTGGTTTTGGTTTTGGAGGATAGATGTTCGTGAGGAGTCTCCCATCGCATCCCATGGAATCTTCCAATATTCTCGGGATTCAGAGTGTACGAACTCATGTACGGAGATGGGATGTGATGAGGATTTGGATTTGGATTTTGGATTGGGACTCAGGCATTGCATTGGGAGGCGGAGAGGAGCTATTTAAAACTAGATTGAAAGTAAAAATCAAGAGTTTTTATGTGTGAACTCAAACTCTTGATTTTTTTCTCGCCTTGCTTATGTTTTCCTTGGGACATTAATCACCCGACGATGTTAACCTTCATGTTCGCCTTTTTCCTTTTCTAGACACAAATAGCCTGCTCCACAGTACAGTACAGTGGAAGGCAGAAGAGGAAGAGATAGAAGACTGGAGTATATATGCGTCCGCATATGCCGTGGTATACTGTACATACAGTGCAGAGTACACAGACCGAATCCTTCCCATCTTCTTCTTCTTCTTCTTGACGTCGTCTCCTCTGAAAAGACTGTGGAAACGTCTCCACTCTCCTCTCCGCTCTTCAGCTCCTCTGTGTTCCAACTCTGCCCTTTTGCCCTTCTTTGATTTTATGGTGTTTTCCTCAACTCTCTAATGACGTCCATTCATTCATCCGGACGAAACTTATCTCGTGTTGAAGTGTGAATCGACAAAACCAGATACACTAAATATTCATAATTCTTTCTCTACCCAACTAAACCATGGGCCAAGAGTCAGGAACGGGGAGGGACGGGAGTCTCCCCACCCAACCTCTCCACACAACCAACACGAGTTACATAATAATAATATTATTATCATCTGTGTACATTTCCATCTCGTACGGAAACAGAGACCAAATTAATAGTCTCTGTCTCCGGCTCCGGCCATCCATCTCCTCTGTCCAAGTTTATAGTATCTTTTAGTATGTATTCTTATCGCCGTGCTTGTTAATGGCAATAAGTCCAGATTCTATCATTTTAATCTAATTACGTAATTACTAGTCATTTTAGTAGCTTAATTGTATCTACTTACTTACAAATTCAGTACTGGCCACATTTAACGTGAAGGGCAGTATATAATTAGTATGTAATAGTTTATTAGTGGGACTACAAGTCTTTGTGTCCTATGTACTGTATAGTGTATTTTTGTATTTGAGAATGTTTTTTGGGCTATGAGTTTTGGGGAACCGAAGATGTGGGTGGCCGTTGTTGAGGAAGAAAAGGAAGAAAGAAAGAAAAGATGTGAATTTTATCCCTCATCTGAACTCATTCATCCACATGTGGACCAACAAATAGTCCCATTCACACTTGATACGATTTACTCTCTTACTCCCTTATGTGCTCCTCGTCCCAATCCCAACTCATCTCATCTCGTACTCAACTTGTCTTCACAATTACAATGGAGATTCAAGTCTCTCAAAAATCTACACAAGTCTCACAGAGTCATAGCCACTCTTGTCCTCCCTCTCCTCAAATACTCACTGAACTGGCTATTAGCTTCTCTCTGTTCCTACTACAACTTAACCGATACGATACCGATGCCGATACCGAGCTGACTATAGTATGTGCCTACTGATCCTATATTCTATACAAGAACGTAAATACTTGAACATGGTCTTGAAATTGTTTCAAACATTATCTTTTTCTTGTTGTATTTTTGTAGATAAGTACCTACTGTGTAGTGTGTGCTTGACATTCCAATCCTTATTCTTATTATTCTTATTTCATATGTAGGTACCTACCTATATTCCTTTAAATTTCTACTCACGATTAGTCTTATTAAGATCTTGGACTTGGAATTATTTCCAGTTTCCCTTTCTTCCTTCTTTATTCGATTTATTCCTCAAGATTTATTAGATTTAGATTTATAGAATTTTCAATTCAAATTTCTCAACATTTTTTCTCTCTTGGATTTTAGATTTATACAGTATTGTAAATTGTAGCGTGGAATCCAGGAATTTAAGCCTGTTAGATTTATATGCGTGTCCCGTACAAAAGTGGATGGAGTCTCGCGTTTGCGATAGGTAATTTGTAATTTGGGAGTGTGTGTGTTTGTGTGGAAGGGAAGTAGGGGAAAAAATAGGAGCATGTGTCTTATAATGTTGACATGGGGAGAGAAGTGAGATAATTTTGTAGAAATTGTAAAAATTGTGTGGAATTGTGTGAGACTGGGACTACGGGAATATATATAATTGGTGAAGGATAGATTAATTTGGTATTGTAATGGATGATGTTATGAAGTGAGTGCTGGTTGGATGTTCCTGTCCTCGTCATGTAATCGTTCCTAAGTAGTGGTAGCAGTAGTAGTAGTAGTAGTGGAGTTGTAGTAGTAAGTTGTATTTGTATTTGCAAGTATGTGGTATGTACATATAGCTGAAGATGCTCACTCCCTGACTCCCTGACTCTAGATCTTCTTCTGGTGCTTCTTCTTCGTTGGGTTTGTGTTGTTCACGAAATAAATGAGGAAGGGAAGAAAGAATGGAGAAGGACGGGAACGGGAAGACGGGAAGAGATTGTGTGTGCGAGAGATGCGGAGGAGAAGGAGAGGAAGGAAATAGGCTGAAAAGATTCCATGTAAACTTGGAGTGACTAATAATAGCAAGAAGTGAAAGAAATGATGTATGTTTACAGCATATAACAAAGTATTTGGAGGGCGTGAAAAGTTCCGCTCTGGAATCCCCGTCTTTTTACTTTTACATGGATTCCGAGACCCACAGTTTTTACATAGAGAGATCGAGAAGATGTAGCAGTAGCTAGTAGCTTATAACACGACTATATAGGTATATATGGGAGTGAAGACGCTGCTGCTGGTGCTGGTTAAAACTCAGAGAAGATACTCCAAGTCATATAGAAGATGGAACAAGTCGTGTGGTGAATGAGCTAGTAATTTTTAATGATTCAGCCTCGGCTTTGTACTTTCTGCTCTATAACTTCAACTTCTGGTTCTGGCAGAACCAGGCTCAGGACCAGAACCAGGACCAGAGTTACAATTTACAATCTACAATGTTTATGGTCTCGGGCTACAATTAGTATGCACGACGACGGACAGAGCCCTATAATGTAGAATGTCAAAGCCTACTATTGTATATACAAAAGGTCTGACTGAGCTGTATTACAAATTGACAGTGAAATTCTTTGCGAAATCTAAATCTAAACAGGAGCAGGATCCAGCCAGGAACAAAGGGGACAGAGGAAGGGAAATGGTTTGTGTGTGTGTGTTGAGCTTTTTGAAGTGGCTGATTTATAAGGTAGGGAGGTGGTAGTAGTGGAGTGCATTCATTGCATTGGCAGGGCAGAGGCATTTAATCGGGTTCCGGATTGGTCCTCCTCTATCCTTCTATCTCTAGAGGCCTCACTCTCATCTCCTCTGTCGACTCTCATCTCGCTCTCTCTCTCTTCAGTCTCTCTTTTTAAACTTGAAATCCCGTGGATTTTCTGTCCGTAGTCCGTTTCCCGTTTCCCACTTTGAAGCTTCGACGAGTCGAATTCGAATTTTGGATCCCATCTTCTACTACGTGCAGTGGAAATTAAATGGGGAATAAAACAAGATGGAGGATAGTGTGTATGGAGTGTGGGGATGGATGGGATATAACTTTTTTCTTATTCTTTTTATGTACAGGCGTACATATTCCAGAACCAGGAGAAGACGAAAATGAAAGACCAAAGTTTTTGGTTTTATACTCTTTGGTGGATTTGAAATATGTATCCAAGTATGTACTGTAGCGGTCTTCTTGCGGAGTTTCCATTTATATTCGGAGTATCTATGTACGCCATGGAATGGGATGGGATATGGATCTTGAGGATTGGATGGAAACGGATGATGAGAAAGATGCGGGAATTTGGCATTTGGCAGTCGTTTCACTCGAGCTGAACGTGAGCAAGTCAAAGTTTTGCAGTGATGGTTATCGACATCCCCGTTACGTTACGGAATTCCACATTTCTTTTCACATTACTCAGTACTCGACGAGAGGATCGACGAGCTACGGGAAGGAAGACGAAGCTAAAGCCGAAGCCGACTGTCGATGTCGATGAATTTCAATTGAAAGACGCTATATACGTTCAACAGTATGTTCACAGGGCAGATGAGAGTCTCGATACATTTTTTGCAGTGCATACTAAAAATATTTTAAGAGAAGATCCAAACTCCAAAGTCATCCCCAGATATGTACTTTTCTATACTGTAGGCATATAATGGCATGCATTGAAAAATTCAACAGAGATGTAGAATCTAGAATTTAGAATTTAGAATGAAGTCATTTGTAGTTTGTATAGAGGTTGACGCCGTAGTAGTAGATTTCTTAAAGGATCTGATAGGTTTGTGTGCGTGAGAATCTGTGGATAGATTGGGAAAAATCATCAATGTAAAACTCCCACTCCTCGTCACTTCTTACTCATGCTACAAGAGCATCATGTTCATGTACGTAATCATGTAGTGAGCTAATACAATTATTATTATTATGTTCCTTCCGTCCTCACCATCCCCGTACATTTAATTCTGTCTCCAATCTCAATTTCCAAATCTCATTCCAATTCGAATATTAATCCCAAAGTGTCGCCGTCGTCCTTATCGTCAATGAAAATCTCTTTCATTGGCCATTATTACAATCTTGTCTGTTTTCTTCATTCTACAAAAATTCCCATTTTGCCATACATAATTCATTCCTTGTGAGAATTGCGTTGATTAATACTGATACTGACAGACTTGACAAGATAATTTATTAATTTAATTTAATTTGAGTATCAAATACACAATACGAATTTTCAAATAAATTATTGTTACTGTGAAAGCAAATCCGTATCTTTCCCCTAAAATGTCTAAGAAGAGACACGGGTTTGCTTCTACACGGACGATCTGCTACATTGCTGGATCGCTTAAAAATCGAAAATGAAATTAATTGTGAGTAATTATTGTGTAGAATTTAATTCGATTCAACATAGAAGAGAAATTTAGCTCAAGTCAGCTTACTGATAATGGCCGAGGCCGATGAGGCCCAGCTGAGTTAAATGGCTTTTGGATTAGAGACTTGGAGACAGAGAGCGAGGCAGTAAATGGAAATAAAAATGTTTGATGATGTATTTATGATGTTTAGATTTAGTATTGGAATTACTAAAGAGAGTCGCACACTCGTATTTTTATTTCTTGGCCTTGTTGGCTTCTCCCTGGTTCTGGCTTTGGCTCTGGTTCTGGTTCTGGGCTCTTGGGTAGTAGTCCTATGAATGTGTGTGTCTGTGTGTCTTGGTCTTTTGATGAAGTTAATGTGATGTCATATGGAATGTCATGTAATAGTAATAGAATATTGATTATTAGATTTAGCATTAGGAGCGGTCTGTGTGCGGCTATGAAAACAAAGTGAGTGAGTGAGTTTGATGAAAGGGCTCAAATTCTGAAAGTGATGTCTGTGCGAGGAAAATATTTAGTTTTGATAAGTTTCCCAGGATGGTGGATTGGTGGATGTGGATGGTGGATGGAAGAGGACGGTGTCAAGTCGGCTCGCTTCATTTTATTCCATTGTTGTTCTACACGCTAACCTACGTCTACCTAACCCACTATCAAACTATATTAGATACTATAATAATAATGTAATATAAGGATTTTATGAGCTTGTCTCCGTCTTTCTTTCTTTCTCTCGTCCCTCTCTCTATCTGTCTACTTTAAAATAATATGAATGAACACCACAACTGGTGAGCTGTGTGGAGGATAGAAGATAGAACTAACAGAGAGACACTGACAGTGATAGCAACAGTGATGAGAATAGGAGAATTGTAGTGTTGGGGAATAATGGAAACCTTTTAGATACTTGTAGTAGGGATGAGTAGGTTGGTAAGTAACAAAAGTACAGGCCAAAGCCAGAGGAAATCTACCAAACTACCAACCACGACGAGGACCTGTATATACTTACATAATTATATGCAATGTCCCTATAGTTGATATACTGTGCATTTGTTATATTTTGCCAGAGGATTTATATAGGTATGCACATAATACGGGGCTACAGATATAGTTATCGTTAGTCTCCTCGTTTCGTTGCTTTGAGTTGGGCTTTTGGTTGGAGGTGTAAAGCAGTAGCGTAGAATAATCGAAATTGGTTTGTTTTTAAAGACAACAGACGGCACGTCTCAATTCACGATTACCTTTTACATTGAAAATAAATTCAAATAACTTGAGGCTCATGAAAAGGCATTAGGGTGGAAAATTACTTCTTAAGACCACCCTCTTAAGAACCTATCACAGGTCAAGTCAAACAAACAATTACGCTCACTTTATTACATTTATACACTTCCAGCCATCCAGCAGCTACCTGCCTACCCACGTAGTTACGTCTAATTACTTCCCTACATGTCATTCATATCCTACCCCATCTCATCCAATGCACCATCTAAACTACGAAAAAAAAAATGATTGGCCGTCATTTTAGTTTTTATTATCCCGTCTTGGTCTTGGTGTTAATTGTGTGTCTATGTCAGTGTCATTACATTGATTAGATTCGGATTTGAAATCGGACTTTAATCATCTTTTTCTTGACGACTGCGTATTTCATTCCCATGATTTTTTGTACTCTGATCTATGGAGGAGAATGGGAATTTTGGAAGAATCGAATTGTGATTATCAGTAGTGATGATGTAGCAATGTGATGCGATGGTGGGAAAGGGTTAGTAAAAATGACATGAAATATTAAATTGAGATGCTTCTGTGAGATGTGGAATGTCAAAGTGAGGAAGTGAAGTATTACGGGATTTTGTGTGGATCTAATATTTGAGTAGTGTGTTGTGTGTTTGTGTGTTGAAGGGATATAAAAGTATGTGTAGAAGGCTCCGGATTTAAAAGTTGAATGGGAAGTTAAGAGGTGGGAAATGGAGTATAAGGAATTCGAATGGAGGATGGATATTAGTTGTGTGTTTAATGTCTGTATGTATATGTATGTGCTCGTAATAATTGTAATTTGCTATCCGAGTTTCAGGAGGTTCGTCTACACAGATATAGGTATACGTATATAGGTATAGTATATGGTAGGTACTTATCCCTTTAGTTTCCCTGTGTGTGGATGGCATATGGGGCTGCGAAGCGTGAATGTGAAATGAGGAGACGATGAAGCTGTTGAGAGTAAAAGAGTAAATGTTATTTAATTGATATTTGATGGTGGGTGAGTCGAGTGCGTTGGGAGTTGAGTGTGTAGCAAAGCCATGTATTTATTGTAGTGGGAAAAGTTGCTCTAGGCCTCACAATCGAGCCAATAGAAGCTTGAATGAAAACAAACTTTGGTTGCTGAATCAACAAAGACTGCTGGAAAGTGTAGCCATGGATGAAAATCTATTGCACCATTCATCTCTGAAATCCCTATTATATCCCTATCAAACCTAAAGACAAACATTGTAAAAAAAAATGAGGGGATATAAAAAAAACTGGAACACACATTTCCAAAAAGCAAATGCAAAAGTGAAGCCCGAGCCGGAGCCCGGGTAGAGACGGTGGACGTATAGGACGGTATGGTCATGGTGATATGATGGTGATGCTTTTGGTGTTGGTTTGGCCAAAGAAATATCTCGATCTTGAGTCGTCTTCTGGCTTGAAAAAAAGATTTGAAGAAAGGATGAGGATGAAGAAGGCATTGTCATATGGCACTCCTATTATTCTCTACACGAGGGAATAAGGCACACAGAGGCACTTCCAGACACCTTCGTCTTCATTGAACGTTCCAACAAAAACTATTATATATGCATGTGCCTATATATCAGTATTATATCTCGAAAAAGAAACTAACGATGAGGAAAACGATTAACTACCCCTACAGCTACTAAAAAGCTAACGATAAATACTCCGTCTTACTTAGTAACAATAATAAATAGACAGACGTAGCCCAGTAGCAGTCGACGCTCTCCATCCAGTATCCAGACTATAATAATTTTATATGTATGGGGGATGCGGAATGAAAATATCAAATACGTATCCATCTCTCACAATCATAACAATAACAAAAATAAAATGTCTCGTATTAAATGGGACAGAGGAGTCGAGTCTTAAAATCCGCTCTTTTTTTAATTATTCATTCACAGGTTATATTTTCAATTCATGTCAATGTCTCCCAACTTGTCTCCTTTCTTACTTCTTGTCTTACGCTCTTAAGTTTATTTTACTTTACAATCAACTACAATGTAGAGTACGTATATCCACCTATATATATAACTATATGTATTTTCAAATTTTCGAGATCGATCCATTTTATTCACAAAGACAGATCATCCCTCAGCTTATATTTTAGACTATATCAAGTAATAATAATATATGTTACATAATTAATCGATACTAAATTAAAATTATTGTGATATATCTTAAACCTTATCCTTATATAGCTTAGCCGCTATTGATATATATGTATATGTAGTAATACGTATAATTAGTTAATTACTATTATTTAAGTACTTGGGTATATATTTATTATTATGTAGACACAATAATTATTTTATTCCATTCTGTGTTTGGATTTATAAATAATTAATCAAGTTGTTTTAACACGCAGATTATTTTGTGCCACTTCCCCTGTGTGAACATTTTGTTGAATTAAAATTATATGAAGGAAACGGAGGTGGAAAACGAAACGATTCAAGATTTGGATCAGAATTATTGAGAATAGTTAGGTAGGTAAGTTGTATAGGAGGTTGCAGATATATTATTACAGACAAATAATTGAAATTATTTCGTTCAAATTTTTTACATTAATTGTATATGTAACTGCATCACAATTATGAAATGTGTCTACACCAAATCAGTTATCAATATAGTAAATTATTATATTTTTATCCATTGCACAAATAGTATTGAAACAGACACAGTAAAAATCTAGCTGGCTTCTTTTCACTATGGCATGGTATATGATAGTTGTATTTTGAATAGTTTTCCTTTATAAATATTTTGGTTACTACTTATGTAGCTACTAAATTTATTTTGAATTATGTTTTCACTTTATGCAACGCTTTTCTCGCACACTTGACTGTTTTCACGTTCTCCTAATAATTTGTATGTTTTTCTTGATTATTTATTATAATTTATCTTCAATTTTCAGGGGTGATGCAATTTGTTTAACTTATTTGCTTATTTTGCTTGGCTTAGAGGTTTGGTGTAGTTTTAAAACTTTTAAATGGAGTTTTGTTGTCAGTTGTCGTTTTTTATTTTCATCACACTATCATTTTATATTTTAAAGAGAAACACATTTTTATATAGTTTTTAACGACGTAACCTAAAAATGTAATTATTTACAGTTTACACTTTTCTACACTACTGATGGATCCTCTTGCTCTGTGTAAAATCCGAGTTTTTCATTGAGTTTTGCATATTACAAGTAGTGACGAAAAGAGGGACTTTATTTTCTATTAGTAGAGTCTGAGTTCATTTAATTTATGTGTAGATTGTTTTGGTATTGTTTAACGTCTTCTTACGTCTAAAGTTGAATAAATTATAATAGTATTTTAACGTTTATAGTCATAGTACAAATTCCTATGTAACTACGCCCGCTCTGTTGACTCATTTTACTTACGCAAAGTACAGATTTTATTTTTGCAACTTAATCGTAATAATAAATAATAATTGTATCAGTTCAGTTTGTGTGTTTGTAAAATATTACAGATCTATTTGATTAAGGATAAAAGTAAGTATAGAGTTGTCGTAATTGTAATCATACTGCGGGGCTTAGCGTTAGCATCCGCATCGGTATCGAATCGGTAGGAACAAACAGAGGAAAGAGAGATGTGATGTTACTACTAAGTATATAGTGCATTATACAAAAAATATCCTAAACAAATAGAAAATGAACTCTCTGGCTTAGCTTACGCTTACATAATAATTAAGTCATAATAATATTATCCTATATTATACGCGCCATAATATTTTATTCCAGTTCTTCTTATCGTCATTGAAAATTTAACTTATTTTGATACAAAATATACTTTTGATATTTTAAAATTATCATGTAAATGCAGAGGATGTAATTCTAATCATAAGTGTAACAATTAATGTTACTATTTTTACTAGTTTTTGGTTGGATCTAAAAATATGTAAAGACAAAGAATTTCTAAGCTTGAGTCGTCTTGGCTTTTTGAGATTATAAAATTCACCACTTGATCCATGCTTTTTTTTAGTTATATACATAGATGGTTAGTTTATTAAGTTGTGATATAATAATTGCAGAAAGTGCAAAATGTAGAGCATGAGCCGTCATCGCCTACTGATAATACATTATCGGTAACTTGGAAACGCAGTAACTTTAAATAAATACCCCTATGTGGAACGTAGTAAAATAAACCATTTTCTATGGAAATGATAAATTATTAGTTTTAGTTTTAGCTTTTCCCAGAATAAAACTAATTAAAATGGTAATCAAGTAGAAACAAACGGGGAATCAAAACACAGAGGGAAACGCTAATGTGGAAAAGTAAACGCAAAATCAAATCAAATCATCAGTGTGCGGGACAAAGAAGGACGAGGACGAGGACGAAAACGAGAATAGCAACGTCACGGAACAATGTTGAAAATTGCCGGTTCCGGCTCCGGGAAACAATAATATAAAATAATCATTTTGAATTTCGAGAGATTTGGATTTTGAATTCAATTGAAATTGTGCCTTAGATAATTATAGCGACGGCCAAGAGATGACTATTACGGACCAGCTGACGGCCCACGAATTACGAAGTTTGCCGTTTGAAAAATATATGATAATAAACTTCAAGTCAGAATGTCAAGTTCTAATGATAATACACACGGACTGGACTCACTAGTCAGAAAGGGTAACAGATCAGGGGCAAAATAGATTGCATTTCAACGTTACTTCTCCTTCAAGGGATGTACCTACCAACTTACTTACACAGCCTTATTGTACTTGCCTACGGGAACGGACTCGAGAATGCAGATCTGAATCTGAATGTACAAAATGCAAAGAAGTAGGACTAAATAAGGATTTTACATAGTGTTACAGCTCCAGTTTATTACGTTCCGTATACGGCTCTCATGTCCTCCGATCCGAACTTTATCCTTTCAGATAGTATATGTATATCTTTATGTTTTCGACAAAAAGCGTTGCATAAATTCGGAGAGTGGAATTCATGTAACGCTCACTACCGTTGTTCGTTCGCATTCGTGGAAAAAGATTGGAGGAGGCGTGTGGGAAAAGTGACAAATGTTCGTCTTCTAGCTGGAAGCCTCTCCGCTTTACATCGTCATATTCCGAGTATTTAACCAAAAGACAAGACAGACTGAGTTTTTAGTCGAACATTTCTTTGGAGCAGACAGACAGTTGAGTTTTCGTTCTCAACATTTGCAGCACTGAATTTTATTACAGACAGCAGTCTGGAGTCTGGATCTCAAATATGATTATTAATTCAAATTTTTCCAAATGCGAATTCTGTCAGATTGTAAAAATTTTAAGAGCACCTAGCAAAGTTCATCTCTGTTCCGGGTCCAGTACCAGTTCTGTTGGTTGTTGTATGGATTACATATTCGGTAAAAACCGAAAACCTGACTAACTGAAACCGGTACAAAAAACTGTCATGTCAAGGATTTTTGTCTGCACAATTAGGAGAAAATATTCTGTAGTAGATGAATTATGTTTTATTATTGACAGCGTTTTACAGGGATTGCTAAAAGGGGCAGAATAGAATGTACTCCGTAAGCAAGATAGTAGTCTAAAAGTTTACATCCGAAAACCGCACACGCAATATGTGAGATAATAATTTCTATAGAAAGACTTTTAATATTATCTTAACATTTCCCATTTGTCCCCTCCCACAATTCCCAAAACCAAACCTTCGGATCACATCGCATCGTCGCGTGTCATTCTGTTTGTATTAGATTACAATAGTCTTTACGAACTATATAGCAACGGACGAAGCCGGAGTTTGTACTTGTATCTCTGGCCTGGCGTTGGCTTCACAAGTCATCCTCCGCTTTTGCCCTTTTTGGCTTAATACAGTTAAGCATTTCAATTGCTCTACACTCCTTACTTTACTTATACGACTCAAGTTTAGCTATAAAGTTATGACACGACAATTGACTTACATAATTTAAATCCACATATTACCTTACAATTAACTACAGAACGAAAGCGAGAAAACGAGAACGAGTTATGAAGCTAACAAAAAAATAATCATAAATTCAGTAAGTATACAGATATTAGTCTAACCGCTGGGAACGTTACATGTATAGTTTGTGGTAAAAAGATTAATTGCATAATAAAATCAAAATATTCCATTTAATTTATATCAGGATTCATAAAATTAAAGATTTTAAGGGTTCCCTCAAACGTAACTTTAATAATAAAATAAAGATCTTTTGGGTCTCTGGCGAGCTATTACATACGTAAGTAAATATGATTGGAGAAAACTGTATTGGAATTTTGGATTTGGAATAGGGAAAGTATAATAATTACTATATGTGTGATCATTAAAAGGTTCATTACATTTTTTATAAATATTTACAGTTAATATTTTTGAAATTTTAAAATTAAAATCACTTGTATCCTTTATATAGTGTACAAAAAACTAATGGTAGGAGGATGGAGGATGGCCTTGCAATTATTCTGTAGTTGGAACACGGTCCACAGTAATGGAAAAGGAGTCAAACAAACGGAATATAACAATATAATAAGGAATATAACCCGTTTATCTCTTCTTTTGTTTAAGTTTCTATGTTTTGGGTAAAAATGTTTTTTGATGAATGGCGATGTACTTATAGCTGCGGAAACTTATCACTGTGTAGAATACTAATTGGTTCTGTTGACGACTGGGCTGTGTGTGGAACTTGATTGAACAGAACATAAGATGATGTAATATGGTGATCGGTGATATGGTGTAGAATACAGTACAGAGAGAGAAGGCTCCGGATTATGTAGAAACGCTTTGTGAAAACAATCTAAAAAGTGCTCAAAGCAAGTAGAGAGCATCGATGTGTGAAATGATGGAACACATGGAGAAGATTCTGGGTTTTTTTTGTTGGTTGGATTTGGATGTGATCTGGAGGTTCTATTGAGCTCTTGTGCATTCGGTCAATAAATAAGTTTCCGATTTGAATGTAGCTCTGTAATAAGTAATTCAGCCTGACTGGGCATTTTAAAAGCGAGTGTTTCTACAGTCCGTACTGTTACTATTGCAATATTATTGTTGTTGTTTTGTCTCATTGGGGAGGATTAGTCGTTGGACTGTTGGGACTGTGGGAAGGTGGAGTGATGGTCAGGGGTGATTTTCCCGTCGTTGGGTGAGAGTCAGTATTTTTGCGAGGCGCACTCGGAGGAATAATATGACCTGTAGGCAGGATTACGGAATCCGATATGTGGGGGACAGGGTGACCCGGCCGAGGATGTGTCATTCACGTAGAGCTCCGCATGTCTGGAGGATGAGTTGGGAGAGTCGAAGCCGGTGATGACGGAAGTGGAGGAGCTCCCTCCGTCGTGATGAATGGAGTGATGATGGTCATTGTTATTGTTGTTGGATGAGGAGTTGTTCGTGTTGCTGGTCATGGGATTGTACCAGGAGGGGCGGGTGGGGGAGGAGGCATACTGCTGCTGCTGTTGTTGTTGCTGCTGCTGCTGCTGTGGGTCGGAGCCGCTGGAGGAGGGTGGACTCTGTGTCATGGCCATGGACGTCATTTGACTGGAAGAATTACAAGACAGAGGAGAGTCATCTCCTGGAATTCCATAGTGAAGTGAGACGGGGCCGGAGCAATAGGATGCGAGCGGTGTGCTGTAGTTGGAGTGAGTCCTGGAGAATGTCATGGCGGGATGATGATGGTGATGATGATGATGGTGATGTGGATGATTCTGAAGATCGTTGCCATGACTACTTCCACTCCCCCCACTCCCACCCCCACCCCCACCACTAGTACTTCCACTGTGCGAATGTGTGTGTGAGTGGAGGAGACTGGACGTGGGATGCCCGGAGGAGGATGAGGCTGGACTATGGTTATGATTATCACGGGAAGTCACTAAACTGTCCACACTGAAGGGGTGATGATGGTCCATGCTCACGTTGACGATGGCACAGTGATTGTTGGGCGAGTTGCCGGTGAGGACGACGGCGGCGGGGATGGACTCCATGGAGGCGGCGGGGACGGTGGAGATGGACACGGTCGTCGCACCCCCCGCCGTCCCCACCACCACTTCCGTCTTGTGTGAGGACTCGAACCGATCATACTTACTCACATGACTCGACGGCCCATTGTTATTATTCGTCCCCTGCTGCTGCGGCCCGTTGTTATTGTTGTTGTTGTGTCTGGAGGATGTGGAGGAGAACTTGTTGGGCCCGACAGTTGGCTCCGACTGGTGACTAGGACAGTCGTCCACTTTCATGTCGAGCGGCTCGGATTTTATTGGAGATTTTATGAGACCAGCCGTATTCCCAGTCACTGTCAACACAGTGGAATGATGATGATGCAACAGATGAGAACGATTATCTATACAGCGGAGTGGAAAGAGAAAAATATCCAATTCATATATCCACTCACATTCCAGCACATCTCTACCCATACACCTACCTACCCCTCTCCCTCTCCCACCACTCTACACCATACGCTCCTGAAATTTAAGATGTTTCCGCTCTCCCATTTTTAATGGGAGCCCAACTCTGTTTTCCTACATTTTTTAGACACCGTCAGCAGCTCATCAAGTTGAACAGGACTCCGACACAACTTTGACGGGAGACGTTTCATAAAAGCCTCGTTTAGGAGAATTTAAACGAATTTTCACGAGATCTTGTCATCATTTTGTTCACTCATAAAAACCCCCTCAACGTCATTACTGCACACTAAATCAGCCCTTCACATGTCAATCTCTAACTTTGGTGTCTATTATTTCTACTGTCAGTATATAATATGATTATGATATGCGCTAAGTGATTGAATTCTCTTATATACCTGTACATATGAAATAGGCGAGAAATCGAAAAGATGTCAAAAAGGGAGAAAAAAAGATTGAAAATGGATCTTACTTTTAGATGTGTTGAGTGAATTCCTAGGAGACTCGAGATTAGCTTGACTAATTCTGTCCGAGGGCTGTTGAAGTCTTTTGATCGCTTCCTCCTTATCCCGCATGGCATCCTTCTTCTTAAATCTCCGTCGTCGTCGGAGGTAGGAACCATTGTCAAACATATTATAGGAGTCCGGGTCGAGTGTCCAGTAGGAGCCTTTCCCCGGCTTCTTATCATCCCGCGGAACTTTCACAAAGCACTCATTCAAACTGAGATTGTGACGAATGGAATTTTGCCAGCCTTGCTTATTCTCCCGGTAGTACGGGAATCTCTCCATGATGAACTGATAGATCCCATTCAGCGTGATCTTCTTGTCCGGTGCATTCTGAATGGCCATCGCGATGAGGGCAATGTAGGAGTAGGGCGGCTTGACCATGTCCTTACTCGCCGTTGACTGCTGCTGACCCGGGTAGTGAGCCGCAGCGTAAGGGCCATAACGACTCATCGCCGAATATTGTTCGTAGGGATATGCCGCGGGGGACATGCCCGCTGTCATGGGCTGGAGTGCCGGTGAGTAGGAGCTCGGATGTCGATAGTACGCATTCTGATCTCCGAATAATGTATGCATTTTGTAATAATTATTATTTTGGAATTAACTTCACTTTCTCCGCTCAATTTCCCACTCCCAGTCTTACTAGCAAAAGTTTTCTTTTAAAACAATAATTCAAACTATTTATTTATTTATTTGTTTATTTGTTTTCTTTATTCTCTTCTCTTTTTTTTTTCTTTGTGAATGTTTACTCTGAAAATATAAATGTTTGGTTTGGGTTAGATGATGATGACTGTGACAAGGTCAGTGCATGGTGAGGAGCTTCTTCGTGGGTTTCCTTCCCTTTGGTTCGGTTTGGTTGGTTGGTTGGTTGGGAGAGCGCTCTGTTGATTGTTGATTGTGGACCGGGAATGGTTTATTTATAAGAGAGAGAAAGTTTTGAGAGAAAACATAGGGGTGTGTCATAAACAAACATGGTTGTCTATAGGGTTTAATTGGTGATGGACTCAGTGTTGAATATCCGAGGATAGTGTCTGTTATTATTGTACTGATCTCACACACGCTCCCCACTATTATAATCACTCCTATATATTAACTCCCGTATATGAGCTTCTCTCTCACGTTGATATCCCGATATAATGGAGCCTTGTCTCTCCCGATCTAATTACGTATGTATATTAGAGGGCGGAGGAGGCCGACGCCGAATGTAGATGGGATGTTTACACGAGGATCGGATAAAATGGGAGTTTATGAAAACAGCTGCTTCTTTCTTCTCACCACAGGACTCACAAATATACGGGAACGGGAGAAAGGGCTGCTGAGGAGATGAGTCCGGCCGAGCGTAAGTCAGGAGAAGATCAACAATCAATGGATGACTTTCCAATATGGACTATGGACTCCACTCAAACGTCAGTCCAGACACGAAGAAGAACAAGAACAAGACGAAGAAGAAGACGAACCCGAAGACTGCGGGAGACAGACACACAAGTTGGTGGCTGAGGAAAATATCAAAAGTGAGTCGAGAATATAATTCTCCCCGATTTTCTCCAGCTCGGATCTTGAGGAGAAGGGTTAAAGAGAGGCCTGCGTGAACGGTAACTCACTCCGTCCGTCCAACTTGACGAGAGAAACAAACTCGAAAACTGACTCTGGCTCCCGTCCTGGCTCTCGCCCGGATCCGCAAGTTCGGGAGTAAAAATACAAACAAGAAAATAAAAGTGAGGACAGGGAATGATCAAGAAGAACAGGGCAGCTTTTCACTCTGGAACTTGAACACTTGGCTTCCTCCTGCTTCTGCAATTCCGAGTATCCGTCTGATCTTGGTGAGTCTGTTGGGGCTGAGTTGGGAAGGAAGAATGGGATGGCATTGGCTTTGACGTTCACCTTCGAGAAGATCTCATCCTTTCCACTCGGTCCATGGAGAAGGAGGAAGGAGATGCTGAGAGGACTGATGAGGAATTCCCTTCTTGAATCTGTCTCAGGAGTGAATCCTTTCAGTCTCTTCACTTCTCTCTCTCGAATCTTCTCTGCTCTGTATGTCTGTCTGTCTCGGTCTATCCCTGGCTGAGATGATGATGATGATGCTGCTCTTCACGGACAGGATCCACACATATCCTCAGGATGTAGTCTAACGTGATGTGAGGGAGCGAGTGAGCGAGGATGATAGAGATGTTGGCTCGAGACTTCCCAGTCATCGGATAGGCTCCGCTCTCCCAGCCCAGTCCAACCCAGAACAGCCTCCCTCCGGCCAATCCCGTTCACACCATCCACATCGATTTACCAACATGCACACTAACCCATGTAATTACCTTTTCCCAGCCGATCCCACGAAAAACTCCAACTTTCCTCTCCGACTCCAATTCCAATAGCAAGTCCCGCAAACCAAAAAACCGAACCGAGCCCATCCAGCCAACAACAGGGAAAAGGGAAACGACTTGGAAAAGTGGAAAGAGAAATTTTGCTCAATAAAGTGACACTTGCATGTGTGGCAGCATTCTGAAATTTCACTGTCCAACTCGAATCTCAACTAAAAACCACGCTCACGGAAGTCCAAGATCCTCCAAAAACAAAATTCCAAATGACACTGTCCGTCTAAAAAATTATTGTGGAAAACTATAACTCTTAATCTCGTCAAGGACGATGGGAATAGGGAGCCTTATTTTTATTCTGTATTCTGGATGTACTTACGGGAACGGTACACAGTGGTACAATATATGTGCCCAGAATGAAGGTACCTATATGTTGTATGTATAGAGTAGAGGGAGAATTCCAGATCCAGATCCAGATTACGGACCCTTCCAATAACTACTTGAAATTTGAACAAACAACCACAGCCCCCCGTAAGAATAACAATGAGGGAATGAACTCATATCAATGAGCATTCACACAACTATGATCCATTCAACCAATAAAATTCCTCATACATCTCTCCTAACAAGCACAGGCAGTATTCTACAGTATTTCCTATTTATTTTATATACGTACCTTATTGCTATACCCTTCCATATTATTCCATCCCTCCCTTCCTATATATACCCTATCGAAAATATCCCTATCAGTCTATCCCCTTAACTTTTATACGAAGCACGAGCACCAAACCAATACAAATATATATTACACATCTCAAACCCATAGTTGATAGTTATATGTCTCACTGACTGTCTGACTCGCGAAATAGGAAGCAACTTCATCCCCTTCACACTTTCATCCCGAGATGAGACTACGAAAATAAGAATGAAAGTGAGGCCAAATATGAGGGGTGACGAAGTCACAGATCGTAATAATGTCCAGTGTCGAAACATTTTTCCAAAATTGGAAACCAGCAGGAAAAGCAACAGCTTAAGAAAAATTCGAAGATTGTAAGAAAAAGTGGAAAACTCGCACAGATGTAAATTTAACCATTGGGCGCTTCATAAGCATTGTCATTGAGATAAATTACAGAGCATAGATTTTTTTGCTTGGAATAATTCCTAAGAATGTTGTAATTTTTAATTTTCTAAGTTTTCTAA